>JADRCD010156406.1:516-11164 GCA_019843815.1 Montemys delectorum | reverse complement strand
CTGCAGTCCTGTGACTCCCCTGCACTTCCTGAGGTCTATGTCCCCCGGCTGGTCCTGCCCTAGCAAGACCCCAGAGAAAAAATGGCGGATCTCACCTGAGTCCTTGGGCTGAAGCCGGCCTTGGGGGGAAGTCCTCCCCTAGCAGGCAGGGGGCAGAGGTGTTCGCTGGTCCAGCTCTGTCCCTCGGAAGCTGAGAGACTCCAGTCCCTGCAGTCCTGTGGCTTCCCTGCACTTCCTGAGGCCTATGCCTCCGGGCTGATTCCTGGGGCTAAAGCCCTCTCAGGATGCAGGCCTTCTTCTCGCAGGGAGCTAGTTGATTCTTTGTATAGTTCTTTTTGTTTCTATTTGGTTGATTTCAGCCCTGAGTTTGATTATTTACTACCTTTGACTCCTCTTGGGCAAATTTGCTTCTTTTTGTTCTAGAGCTTTTAGATATTCTGTCAATTTGCTGGTATATGCTCTCTCCAGTTTCATTTTGTAGGCACTTAATGCTATGCATTTTCCTCTTAGAACTGCTTTTATTGTGTCCCATAAGTTTGGGTATGTTGTGACTTCATTTTCATTAAACTCTAGAAAGTCTTTAATTTCTTTCATTTCTTCCTTGACCAAGTTGTCATTGAGTAGGGTATTGTTGAGCTTCCATGTGTGTGTGGGGGGCATTCTATTGTTTATGCTGTTATTGAGGAGCAGCCTTAGAACCATGAAGTACCTTCTGAGAAGAAGGTATATCTTTTGTTTTAGGATAAAAAGTTCTATAGATATCTGTTAAAACCATCTGTTTCATAGCTTCTGTTAGTCTTACTGTGCCTTTGTTTAGTTTTGTTTCCATGATCTGTCCATTGCAGAGAGTGGGGTGTTGAAATCTCCCACTATTATTATGTGCAATGTGTACTTTGAGCTTTAGTAAAGTTTCTTGTATGAATGTAGATGCCCTTGTATTTGGAGCATAGAGGTTCAGAATTGAGAGTTTGTCTTGGTAGATCATATATTTGATGCATATGAAGTGTCCCTTCTTATCTTTTTTGATCACTTTAGGGTGAAAGTCGATTTTATTCGATATTAGAATGACTACTCCAGCTTTTTCCTTGAGACCATTGGCTTTGAGAATTGTTTTCCATCCTTTTATTCTGAGGTAGTGTCTGTCTTTGTCACTGAGGTGGGTTTCAAGTATGCAACAAAATGTTGGGCCCTGTTTATGTACCCAGTCTCATAGTCTTTGTCTTTTTATTGGGGAACTGAGTCCATTGATATTAATAGGTATAAAGGAAAGATAATTGTTGCTTTCTGTTAGTTTTGTTGTTAGAGTTGGAAATCTGTTCATGTAGCTATCTTCTTTTAATTTTGTTGGAAAATTACTTCTTTGCTTTTTCTAGGATGTAGTTTCTCTCATGTTGAAGTTTTCCATTTATTGTCCTTTGAAGGGCTGGATTCATGGAAATATATTGTGTAAATTTGGTTTTGTCATGAAATAGCTTGGTTTCTCCATCTATGGTGATTGAGAATTTTACTGGGTATAGTAACCTGAGCTGATATTTGTGTTCTCTTAGGGTCTGTATGACATCAACTCATGATCTTCTGGCTTTCATAGTCTCTGGTGAAAAGTCTTGTTTAATTCTGTTAGGCCTGCCTTTATATGTTACTCGACCTTTTTCCCTCACTGCTTTTAATATTCTTTCTTTCTTTTGTGCATTTGGTGTTTTGACTTTTATGTGGCAGGAGGAATTTCTTTTCTGGTCCAGTCTATTTGGAGTTCTATAGGCTTCTTCTATGTTCATGGGCATCTCTTTCTTTAGGTTAGGGAAGTTTTCTTCTACAATTTTGTTGAAGATATTTACTGGTCCTTTAAGTTGGAGGTCTTCACTCTCTTCTATACCTATTATCCTTAGGTTTGGTCTTCTCATTGTGTCCTGGATTTCATGGATGTTTTGGGTTAGGAGCTGTTTGCATTTTGAGTTCTCTTTGACTATTGTGTATTCAATGTTTTCTATGGTATTTTCTGCATCTGTGATTTTCTCTTCGATCTCTTGTATTGTAATGTTGATGCTTTTGTCTATGATTCCTGACTTCTTTCCTATGATTTCCATCTCCAGAGTTGTCTCTCTTTGTGATTTCTTAACTGTTTCTACTTCCCTTTTTAGATCCTGGATGATGTTATTCAGTTCCTTCACCTGCTTGTGCTTTCCTGTAATTCTTTTTTTTTCCCTGTAATTCTTTAAGGGATTTTTGTGTTTCCTCTTTAAGGACTTCTACTTGTTTACTTGTGTTCTTCTGTAATTCTTTAAGGGATTTTTGTGATTCCTCTTTAAGGGCTTGGACCTGTTTACCTTTGTTCTCCTGTGTTTCTTTAAGGGAATTATTCATACTCATCTTAAATTCCTCTATTACTATCATGAGATATGATTTTAGATCCAAGTCTTGCTTTTCTGGTGTTTTGGGATTTCCAGGACTTGCTGTAGTGGGAGTCCTAAGTTCTGATGAACCCAAGTAGTCTTGGTTTCTGTTATTAAAATTCTTGTATTTGCCTTTCACCATCTGTTGATCTCTGGTGTTAGATGTTCTTGCTGTCTCTGACTGGAGCTTGTTCCTCCTGTGGGTCTGTAAGCCTGTGTCAGCACTTCTGGGAGATCAGCTTTCCTTAGGTAAGACCTGTGTGCAGTGAGCTGTGGATTAGTAGTCTCTCCTGAGTCCTGGTGTCAGAACAAACCCGCGAGACAGGCTCTCCACTTGCAGGAAATGGGAAGAGAGAGTTGTGTATCTGCAGAACCTCCTTCTAAGTGAAGAGGGATGTAGAAAGGATCTTGTGCTGGTTGCCCTTCCAATTCTGAGGCCTGTGCCTCCTGCATGGTCCCATCTTAGAAGGTCACCAGAGAGGAAAATGGAGATCTCACCTGAGTCTCTTGGTTGGAGTACTCCCCGAAAGAAAGCTCTCTGCTTGTGGGGAAGGGGCAGAGAGGGTTGTGGATTTGCAGAACTTCCTCATGAATGAACACCAAAGCAACCTGACAGTCGAAGGTCCCTACTAGGTGGAAACAGTAGGCTTCAGTTTTCCTCACAGAGGCCTGTGACCGATGATTGTTTCTTATTACCATTTCTCTAGTCCTCTTTTAACATTTTTTATTTCCTATGGTCTCATAACTTTGAATTTTTTCTTCCTCTCCTCTGTGAAATATTGCATTTTCTTTTATATAAGTTGAGCCCACAGCTTTACTGTGGCATCTTGATTCTATTGAGATGTTAACAATGTCAACATGAATCAGAAAGTTTGAACAAAATATATTAGCTGGTGTACTGGCTAGTTTTGTGTGTCAACTTGACACAGGCTAGAGTTATCACAGAGAACAGTTGGGGAAATGCCTCCATGAGATCCAGCTGTGGGGCATTTTCTCAACTAGTGATCAAGGGGGGTAGGCCCCTTGTGGGTGGTGCCATCTCTGGGCTGGAAGTCTTGGATTCTATAAGAGAGCAGGCTGAGCAAGCCAGGAGGAAGCAAGCCAGTAAGGAACATCCCTCCATGTCCTCTGCATCAGCTCCTGCTTCCTGATGTGCTTGAGTTCCAGTCCTGACTTCCTTGGTGATAAACAGCAATGTGGAAGTAAGCCAAATAAACCCTTTCCTCCCCAACTTGCTTCTTGGTCATGATGTTTGTGCAGGAATAGAAACCCTGACTAAGACAGCTGGTTATAAACTAAGGAAACTGATCATAGATTAGGAGAGTGGAAGTTCCAGACCAATTTCCTCAAATGGTCTTTGGTCCAAACCCTATCACACAGTTATTAGGAATAAGGGTGGGGGGGATGGCTATTTAGTTCAGATTGGTGAGCAGAGATAAGAAAAACAAAATTCAATGGGAGCTGTGTCTGAATTGATCCTATATTGATTTCCTGCTTCTGTTTCATGAAGCAGAGCAGCCCCTTGGCAAACAATTTTGCAGATGACTGAGCTGCTACCATTACCATCAACCTCATCAGCTGTTTATCTAGTACCACTTTTCACATTTTAAGCTGTTGATGCCCAGATCATTCCCTGAAAGAAAATCTTGTGGTCCTGTGTGTTTACCAAGACTCCAAAAAGGAATGGGGTGATCTTGGTGAACGTAATTGAGTTTATTGTGTGATAACACTCAAACTTTTTCTATGAGATCACTTTTCAAGGTCTTCTGGATAAGTGCTTTCCTTGAGGTCTATCTGAGCATCCTCAGATGATTTCTCCTTCATGAGGTCTTCTGACTTGGATAAAAAGTTAGCCAGAAGGATCCTGTGAAGTAAAGCTCTCTATATGGGATACTGTTCAGGCTAAGCTACTGCAAGCACAGGAACTGCCCTCATTTTGCACCATTGGTCGATGTAGGAATGAAAGTGGAATATCAGGGTGGTTTTTCTTTTCTCCAGTTATTTCTGTGGCTTTATGGATGTGAAAGAGAAGCCTATCAAGGATGTTTGTATGGGGGAGTGGTGTGGATAGAAATCTCTAAATGATACTACCTGAACAGCTATGCTGCTCTCTTTTCCAGATTGTTTACATTCATTTAGAGCTCCCACAACTCTTATCAGGTATTGAGATACTATTCCCAAATGGAGGTGCTGTCTGATTTTCTCAGCATCACAGCCCACAATTTTCATGCCAGAGACATGTGCATTTGTATGTAGGTACAAGTCACAACCAGAACAATATTTACTTCAAATTTTCAGCTTCTCTTGAAGTCTGAATCATTTATTACAGTTCTTAGTTCTCCATTGTACCCATGCAAAGAACATGACAATGGTGGCCTAATAACTACCAGAAATGTGCTTGCTGTCTCTCAATGTTTCTCTGCTTTCTAGTTTTCAAAATTTTAAATGAGCCTCCAGCCTTTCTAGCATAAGAACCAATCCCATAATTTACTTCGTTATTGGCTCCATTATGCACCACATGTTACAATGGCAGTCTCTAAATGTCCCTATTTTTTACAAGTTGTTTTCTAAATATTAAAGAAATTAATGGAAATGTGCACAATTTCAGTTCCTTCAATATCCTTTTATTTTAGAATTTGTGCATAATTTAAAAATATTTCTTATGCAAATTGCTTAGTAAATAAATATGCATCCTTAAGAACGCCTATTTTAAATCTCCATTTACCAGTTGGAGTCTTCAACTTCAATCTGCCATTTTTACCCACTGAAAGAATAAGAACAGGTGTCATACACCAACATCCAAGCACACTCAAAGGCAGAGGGAGACTATCTCTAGTTTCTCTCTTTCACAGTGCCTTTATTCCATGGTCATTCCATGGTCATGTCTTCCCTTTTCTTCCCTTGTCTTGTCTTGATTCTCTTTCTATGACTGTCTAAGCACCCATGAAAAAAATTTTTACTGAGTATCATTGAACTTATTTTCTCTTGGAACTTAACCTCCCTCAAATGTACATTACTCCCAGGAGTGTGTGGCATCCATAACTTGAATTATGTATGTTAATATATTTCCTTTTTGAAGTATTGTGTTTGAAATAGAATGACAATACTATATACTTTGCCTTTCTTCCCTCTAGCTCTTCCCAGCTAACATCCCTTAAGCCCTTTCTGTGTCTCCACTCCTAAATAAATAGCTTCTTAATTTTGATTATTAGTGTTATACACATACATATGTACACTATATATGTAAAGACACTTGATGAGCCTATTTTTATTATTTGTGTATATTTCAAGGTTGATCATTCTGCATTTGACAACCAATAACTGAGCTTACCCCTGGGATAGGTTAATTTTCCTTTTCCCAGTAGTCATTGGTTGCCTGTAGATCTTTGTCTAGGGTCAAGACACTGTAAAAATTTTCTCTTTTTACATTATCATGTCTATTGATATTGCCATTGTCCCCATCTTGTTTACAAAGCTGTTCTTAGGAAAGACAGTTTCACAGCTGACTTCCTGGTATCCTGGCTCTTACAATCTTTCTACAACCTCTTCCATGATTTTCCTTGAGTTGTAGATACAGGAGCTATGATGAAGATATGCTCACTGGCCTGGGATAGACACCATTTGTTAATCTCTTTATTGTATGCAGTTGCAGTTTCATGTGATAGACTCAGTTAGCTATAAAGAGAAGTTTCTTTAATGAGCATTGGTAGCTATACTTAACTATGGTATAAGAATAAGATTTAGAATTTTGTAAGGAATTATGCTGGTCTAACAAAGTGAAAGTAGTAGATTATTTTCAAAGGATTCTATCCCCAGGAATCTGCCTAGATTTCTATACTAGATGTGATTTCCCTCCTGTTAAATGAGCTTTAAATCCAATTAGAGAGAGCTGTTGGTTGCCACTGACGTGTGACACTGTTTATATCTTTATGGATATCTTGCCATTCTGGGTATTGTCATGATTCATGGCCATTGAAGCTTGGTAGGATCGTTTTACTGCTTCTTCCCCTTGACAACTTGTATAGTATTTTCTGGAACTATGGAAGCCAGACTACAAGAAAGAGGTCAGATCAAGCTTGAATCATCTAAATCTTTTCTCTTAAATGTGAGGTGTCTTCATCAATGGGATCCACCTTCAACCATATTCTTTATTGCTTTGATAATCAACCATAATCTATATTGCTTTGGTAATCACAGGGAGTGCTCTGGTTAATCATTCTAAGAGAGATTTCTCATGACTTCAACTGGTTCTTGTGAAGAGTATTGTCAACCCAAGTGCCTTAACTTTCTTTAACATGTGTGTGCTTGAACATGTATGTATGCATATATAATATATATTAATCTTTTTCCCATTCATATTATCTATTTCCTGCTTTTCCTTCCCAAGTTCCCAACATATGGTTCCTTTATACTTTTCTGGTTTGTTACATGTTGCATATGTACATCTAAGGATTTAAAATTAGAAACTACAGATAAAAGAGACCATGTAGCATTTGTCTTTCTGTACAGGAAGACTCCATTTTCAAAGTAACTGAGGCAATCAATTGATAATTGGGTCTTCATAAAACCAAAATACTTCATCATGGCTAAGAATTCAGCCAAGTACAGAAGAAACAAACACAATGGAAGATCATCTCAGCCAGTTAGATATCTACCAAAGTATTAGTACTCAGAATATATAAAGAATTCCAAAACAAAGATTCCAAGAACCAAATTACTGTTTGAAAAATAGGCTTGGGATGTAAACCAGGAGTTCTCAGGAGAATAAATAAAAATTGTTAATAAAATCTTGAAAAGTTATTTGTCATGCTTAGCAGTTGGAAAAATGCAAACTAAAACAACTTGACATTTTAGGTCACCTCGGACAGCATGCCTGAAATCAGCAAAAACAACTGATAACAAATCTGTCCAGGTTTTGGAGAAAGCTTGGTAGGTAGCACCTCTGGAAAAGAGGATGGAAATCTGCAAAGGACTAAAACTGTATCTGTCCTATGACTCAACTACGCATTCACATATGACCAAAGAACTGAACATTCTACTTCACAGATACTTGTTCACCAGTGTTCATTGCCGCCTTTTTCTCAATAGCAAGGAAGTGGGAACAATCCAAATGTATTCAACTGATGATTAGAAAATGGACATGTGGTACATACCATTCAAGTATAAGAAAAACTGAAATCAGGAGATTTGAAGATAAACCTAGAAAATATCTTGAGTGAGGTAATACTTTCTATAAAATAGTATTTCAATCTTAAATGCTGCTGTATTTGATAATTTGAAGTGTAACTAAGATAAATTATATGTACGGATTAAGTAAATTCATAGTTCAGAAAATTTGCTTGAAAAAATATAACTACTTGACTCCAAACCCAATCGAGATGGATAATATTTACTTGCTTATGTGAATTCTCACAGTTCCTCCAGTCATAACTCTGCCTTAGAAGTCAGTACTGTTCATATTTGTGCCTCAATATAAAATTGAAAGTTCAAATTAAAAGAGTATATTATCAACCATTTTTCCTGCATTTAGCAAAAGATACTTCTTTAGGGAAAATTCCTGAATGTATTGTACTATTTCCTCATAGAGAACTTCTGTTGTAAATTGTTTTTATCTCATCTTACATATACTTCACATTTTTGACATTTTTCCCATTTAATCTTACCACAAAGATTTAGTAACCACTAACATATCATGTAGTCTCTCTTCACATATTGACACTTCAAAATATATTCCATATGGAAATGAGATTTCATGTAGTCTGTCTGTATATGATGATGCTTTAAATCACATTCTATATAGGCCTCAGGAAGTGCAGGGGAGTCACAGGACTGTAGGGACTGGAGTCACTCAGTTTCCGAGGGACAGAGCTGGATCAGCAACCACCTCTGCCCCCTGCCTTCGAGAAGAAGGCCTGCATCCTGAGCAGGCTTTAGCCCCAGGAATCAGCCCGGAGGCATAGGCCTCAGGAAGTGCAGGGGAGCCACAGGACTGCAGGGACTGGAGTCTCTCAGCTTCCGAGGGACAGAGCTGGACCAGCGAACACCTCTGCCCCCTGCCTGGTAGGGGAGGACGTCCCCCCAAGGCCGGCTTCAGCCCAAGGACTCAGGTGAGACCCGCCATTTTTTCTCTGGGGTCTTGCTAGGGCAGGACCAGCCGGGGGACATAGACCTCAGGAAGTGCAGGGGAGTCACAGGACTGCAGAGACAGGAGTCTCTCAGCTTCCGAGGGACAGAGCTGGCTCAGCGATCACCTCTGCCCCCTTCCTGCGAGAAGAAGGCCTGCATCCTGAGTGGGCTTTAGCCCCAGGAATCAGCCAGGAGGCATAGGCTTCAGGAAGTGCAGGGAAGTCACAGGACTGCAGGGACAGGAGCGTCTCAGCTTCCGAGGGACAGAGCTGGATCAGCGAACATCTCTGCCCCCTCCCTGGGAGCACAGGGCTTCCCTCCAGGACAAGCTTCAGACCAAGTACTCAGGCGGGACAAGCTGGGAGGCACAGGCCTCAGGAGTGGAAGGGGAGTTGCAGGGCAGCAAGGAAAGATCAAGCTCTAAGACACCAAGAACTTCTAACACCAGAGATCAAGAGATGGCAAAAGGCAAATGCAAGAATCCTACCAACAGAAACCAAGACTGCTTGGCTTCACCAGAACCTAGTACTCCCACCTCAGCAAGCCCTGGATATCCCAAAACGCCAGAAAAGCAAGATTTGGATCTAAAGACTCATCTCACAATGCTGATAGAGGAACTTAAGAAGGACATGAATAACTCCCTTAAAGAAATACAGGAGAAAACAGATAAAGAGATACAAGCCCTTAAAGAGGAAACAAAAAAATCCCATAAAGATTTACAGGAGATCACAAGTAAACAAATAGAAGCCCTTAAAGAGCAAACCCAAAAATCCCTTAAGGAATTGCAGGAAAACACAAACAAACAGGTGAAGGATCTGAATAAAACCATTCAGGACCTAAAAATGGAAGTAGAAACAATAAAGAAATCACAAAAGGAGACGACCCTGGAGTTAGAAATCTTAGGAAAAAAGTCAAGAAACGTAGATGCAAGCATCACCAACAGAATACAAGAGATAGAAGAGAGAATCTCAGGGACAGAAGATAACATGGACAACATTGACAGAACAATCAAAGAAAATGCAAAATGCAAAAAGACCCTAACCCAAAACATCCAGGAAATCCAGGACACAATGAGAAGACCAAACCTAAGGATAATAGGTATAGAAGAAAGTGAAGACCTCCAACTTAAAGGGCCAGTAAATATCTTCAATAAAATTATAGAAGAAAACTTCCCTAACCTAAAGAAAGAGTTGCCCATGAACATACAAGAAGCCTACAGAACTCCAAATAGACTGGACCAGAAAAGAAATTCTTCCCGCCACATAATAGTCAAAACACCAAATGCACAAAACAAAGAAAGAATACTAAAAGCAGTAAGGGAAAAAGGTCAAGTAACATATAAAGGCAGGCCTATCAGAATTACACCAGACTTCTCACCAGAGACTATGAAAGCTAGAAGATCCTGGGCAGATGTCATGCAGACCCTAAGAGAACACAAATGCCAGCCTAGACTACTATACCCAGCAAAACTCTCAATCACCATAGATGGAGAAACCAAAGTATTCCATGACAAAACCAAATTCACACAATATGTTTCCACAAATCCAGCCCTTCAAAGGGTATTAAATAGAAAACCCCAACACAAAGAGGGGAACTACATCCCTGAAAAAGCAAAAATGTAATCTTCCAACAAAACTAAAAGAAGATAGATGCATGAATGGAATGCCAGCTCTAACTACAAAAGTAACAGGAAGCAACAATTACTTTTCCTTAATATCTATCAACATCAATGGACTTAACTCACCAATAAAAAGACATAGACTATCAGATTGGGTACATAAACAGGACCCAACATTTTGTTGCATACAGGAAACCCACCTCAGTGACAAAGACAGACACTACCTCAGAATAAAAGGCTGGAAAACAAATCTCCAAGCCAATGGTCCCAATAAAAAAGCTGGAGTAGCCATTCTAATATCGAATAAAATCGACTTTCACCCTAAAGTGATCAAAAAAGATAAGGAGGGACACTTTATATTCATCAAAGGTATGATCTACCAAGATGAACTCTCAATTCTGAACCTCTATGCGCCAAATGCAAGGGCATCTACATTCATAAAAGAAACTTTACTAAAGCTCAAAGTGCACATTACAACGCACACAATTGTAGTGGGTGATTTCAACACCCCACT
>JADRCD010156397.1:0-13061 GCA_019843815.1 Montemys delectorum | reverse complement strand
ACACACACACACACACATACACACACACACACACACACACCACACACATACACACACACACACACCACACTCCCTTACCAGTCACTTCCTAACAGTAGCTTCTTAGTCCAACAGAGCAATAAACTCAGATAGAAAAAAAAAACATGAAAAGAATATATGTGTGTACATACATGCATATGTATAAATGTAGAAGTGAAAGTGTCTAGAAGAACAAGGGTCTATGGGAGGTGGGATGAAAAAAGGGGATAGGAGGGGGCATCTGTTCAAGTTACAATGTATCCTTAAGTGAAAGTATTTTTTTTTAAGATTTATTTATTATTATATCTAAGTACATTGTAGCTGTCTTCAGACACACCAGAAGAGGGTGTCAGGTCTCATTATGGATGGTTGTGAGCCACCATCTGTGGTTGCTGGGATTTGAACTCAGGACCTCTGGAAGAGCAGTCAATGCTCTTACCCGCTGAGCCATCTCGCCAGCCCTAAGTGAAAGTATTTTTATGGAACAAAGTAACTTGTACAATAAAAAGTAAAAGCAAAAAGCCAATCAAACAGCAGAAAAATATCCGATTGCAAGAGAGAATCACAAAAAAGACAAGAGCTTGGTAAAAAGGCTAGCCCCTTGATGCAGAACATAAGTAGGGACTTAGGGGAAACACCCACCTTACTTTCAGTTAAAAACTGGACTAAGATTTAAGCAGAGTAGGATAAATTCTGGAAGAGACATGTAAACGTCTCAGGTGCTGCAATAATTGGGGTCTGTCCTAGTCACACCCAAATCATTCCGAGACAGAGGGGCTTCTCCAAGGTTTCACAATCCAGATGCAGACAGGTTTAAGGATGGAACAGGAGGAGACTTGGTCACAGGCGAGACACTCGTCTACAAGGGAAGAAAGGAGAACCACTTGGCAGGAGCCCAATCGCTCCAGGACAAAAAAAAAAAACCAAAAAACAAACAACAACAACAACAACAACAACAACAACAACAACAACAAACTCAACCCACACCACACTACTATCAAAAGGCCAAAGCACTAGCCCGGTCGCGACTAACCACGCCCCTATGCACTCATTGGCTTGCGGCTTGCACATCCATGACGTACCTCTCCTCTATTGGGCCAGAAGTACGAGAGGGCAGAGTGCGGAAGCGAGGGCCTGGAGACAGTCTCTGGGTGGGGCGGGGGAAGGGGCGGAGCTAGGGCGGGGTCCGGGCTTTTTTTTTTTCTTTTTTGTTCTATGGTGGGTTCTTGCGTGTTTTTGGAGAAGGGGCGGCCATGGCGGCTGCGCGGCGGCAACGGCGGCTGCGACGGAGCGCGCGCCCGGCTTTGAATGAGCGGAGCTGGGACTGAGCGGGCCGAGCGCGAGCTCGAGCTCGGGGCCGGCGGACGGCGGCTGGGCGCGCGCGCGCGCGCCTCGGGAGCGCGCGCGGCCCCGCGGCAGCTCGGAGCCTCCGCCGGGCGGGCGGGGAGGGGGAGGGGCAGGTGAGTGTGTGCGGCCAGCGCGCGCCCGCGAGGGGCTTTTCTTTTTTTTTTTTTCTTTTTTTTTTCCTTCCTCTTACCCACCCGCCTCCTGACCCGGGTCCGGCCTGCGGCGGGTGGCCGCCCTTGCCGGTCACCCTCTGGGTCGCCCCGTACTTCCTGCCCTCCCGCCTTCCTCTTCGGCCCTGAGCCTCGACCTCCCACTCGCCGGGGGCCACCGCTCAGGGGTACTGTTTCCGGGTCAGGGTGACCTGTGGGGAGAGCCTAGCGTGGCTAGGAGCCGGCTGGTCCCAGTGCCCTCGCTACGCTGCGCTCACGCCCGGGAGACCCGCCTGGGAGCTGCCGACCCGGAAAAGCCCCACGTTCAGTCTTCCCCAAGGGCCATGTGCCGCCTTCCTGTCCTCCCCCTAAGGGCCTCGCACCTCTCCGGGCCGATCTGCCCAACACCCACGTCCCAGCCCACCCGGCTCCTCCACCTTCAGCAGTGTAGAGCGCCTCGCATGACGCCCGCCACCGGGCGTGGGATTGCGTAACCAGAAAGCTCGCGCGTGTGTTGTTTTGCTCATCTGTGCAGTGGGTATGATTTTTTTTATCCGTCAGCAAGTTCTAGGTGGGTGATCTGAAAGTGAAAATTTATTTTAGTTAGGAGACTCCTCCGTCCGAGTCATTCAGAAGACCTTAACCCACCTCGGTAACAGTCCCCGGGTGTCAAATTTGAAGGCCTGATGGGTACATAATGTTCGCTTTTTACCACCAGCTTGCCAAAACTGCACTTCTGTTTCTGCTTACTCGCCTCTGGTGTTGGACCCTTTCTTTTTCATGTTTGAGTTCAGGTAGATTTTTTTATTTGGGAGCTTTATGATTTTTAACTTTAGCGAGTTACAGACCTCATTTAAGTATGTATATTCTGTGCTGTCATAGGTCGTAGGACTTTCAAGTAATTGTATGGAAAGACTTAGAAATACAGGTTTAGGACAGCATTAGATGACTCATTTAGTGAGTATCACCTGGCTTGCTTAATGGATTGTAGTTTAATTGATGTATACTCCGGGATGTGAAGAAGTTGAGCAGAAGGAGAGATTGACCACATCATGCAGGATTCTTTTTCTTTATGCCTTCCTCCCACTTATAGGGGAATCTTTCTTAGTTGTCACAACAGAGCTCTTATTCCTATTGCTTAATTGGAGATGCTATTTCTTCAAAATGATTCCTCTGGCATAAAGGTTCTGCATTTTGTTAGTCATTTTAAGGAATTTTATTTTTTTAATTCGAGTGTTTTGGTAGGTTATCTTAATATTGCCCAGTTCTTGAAAGCAAATTGCAAAGTAGCCCCAAATAAGTGTTTTCTTAATTGAGAATGTATAGGTATTTTAGAAATCAGACTGTAGCAATATGTATAAAATTTTGGAGCCATTCAAGGTAAAAGGTACTTACTGAGTAATGACACTTAAGGATATTTGAGAAGGAAATGGCTGAAGCTGCCAGGTCTCTGAGTGAAATTTCATTCTCAGCCTAACACTAAACCTTCTGCACATTCCCAGAATATTAAATGTGTTTGTTTTTTGTCAAAAAATCTTGCTGGAGTATCTTTTTGGCTGTATTTTCTTTCCCAGTGCTATATGCCATGCATCTATTAGCTACCTTTTATATCTTGTTTCTGAAAATTTATTATATTTTTATTAATTTGCCCTGAATTTATATTAGTATATGTTTGTGTGTACTGTACAAAATATTGGTTTTCATCCTATTTCATTTCTCTAGTTACTGTAATTAGCTCACTTCCTCCCTCCCAGTACTGTTTCTGTTCCCCTTTTGGTCCTTTTCTTGTCAAACGGTACCATGTCTATTTCATGTATTGTGTTAGAAATCTAGCTTTTACAAATGAGGAAAAATACTATTTTTTATCTTTCTGACTCTAGCTTATTTTGTCCAACACAGTGGTCTTCAATTCCATCTATTTTCCTGTGGTGGGCATGAATGCAGTACTCAAACTTCTCCTTGGGAAAATTGCTTTTCGTTTTGTTGACAGTTACTTTTGACACATCAGCTTTAAATGAAGCCTTAACTCATCATTTTATTTGTTCAGTTCATTCTACTTCTAGTGAAGAATCAATCATTTCTTTCAAGTTTTACTTTGCAAATGGTAACCGAACATACCAGGTTAAAAATCCTCTAGAGAAGTATTGTTTAGGGCAAGTACAGAATATAGATATTACTATAGTAGAAAATAGAAAATGTTAACCTTCTCAGTAGAAAAACACTAGAATTAAGAAACTATTCCTTCAAGAAGAAGTAAAAACTTATACCTAGCAAATACCATTGGCCATAGGAAACAATTTGGGCAACATTGGGGAATATGGCATCTCTACAATGCTTTGAGAGAGTCAGCTTTGTCGCATTTTTGAAATCAGATAAACCACCTTGGGGATGTATTTCTCAGAAATATCTATATCACTTGAAGAAGGAAATTGTTAATGTGCTTTTGATTCCTTTTTTTGTACCTTCTCAGAGCCCCCTTCTGCCTTAGACATTGAGTAAATCATTCAGTTAAGACAGTCAGTCCTTGGTTTTGGTTGAGTCTCTGCCTCACACATATGTAGCAGATGTGCATTTTGGTTTGTGTGGGTCCTGAAAACTGGAGGGGGGTGTATCCCCAAAGCTGTTGCTTGTAGGTGGGCTATGTTCTTCTAGCTGGGCTGCCTTGTCTGGCCTCAATGGGAGAGGATGAGCTTAGCCTGGAAGAGGTTTGACATACCTGGATTGGGGGAATAACCAGGGAGGCCCCCACCTTCTCAGAGAAGAAGGGAAGAGGATGGAGGAAGCATTGTGGGAGTGTTGACTGGCAATGGGCAGTGAGCAGGATGTAAAGTGATTAAAATAATAAAAAAAGATAGTTTTGATATGTACAGAACTACATGCATATCGCTAAGGGAGCCTTGTGGAGCTTGCCGGTATACCTTTGTAGTCTGTGTTCCACTCTTAACCCTAGAGACAGAAAGCACTAGCTGTGTGTTTCTTCAGAAGAAACTGCCAGTTAATGACTACAGAGTGATCAGGGTCAGGGACTGACAGTTAGTGCTGGTTCTTTTGTTTTGTTTTGTTTTTTACTTTCTTGTTTTCTTTTCTCTCTTCTTTGCTGTTTGGTTGTGTGTTGAACTTTTATATAATATGTAAACAATATATACAACAAGGCAAATAGTATTGTTACAACTCAGGATGAGGGATAGAACTCAGTTTCCTAATGTGTTTATATTTCCTCTCCCATCATTACAGGCTATCACTACTTTTTACTGTTTAATTTTTAACCTGCTTCATTTAGTTGAGAATACTATGTTATGAACTATTTTTAAAAACTAGGAAGTTATTGTTGCCTGTGATTTGTCCCTATTCTTCAGAGATCTGCTAAAGTCTTACTAAGTGTAGGCCTCAAGCTTCGATCGGTGTTTCTTTGAGCAGATCACCAGATTTGCAAATGTGAACTAGATGGGCTTTATCATTTCTTTGAACTTACAAGCTATGCTTTGAACATGTTGATTTTCCTTAGTTCAGTTTGTAAAATAGGCGTAATGGAAATATATAAAATATATAAAGAAAATATTTTCAGTTGTGCTATATTGAAGTGAATCAAATAGTAAAAGGTATAGAAAGGATTAATACATACTACTTTATGCTTTTTGTGTTTTTTAATTGTAACTAAATTTGTACTAACTTAGGCAAAACATTTTTCAGAAACTCAGAATGAAGAAAATTCCTCCTTACAACTATTAAAAATACTTTGAAAACTTACTTAAGTAGTTCATGTGACTTACATGGTATTAGAATTTACTGTTATAGCTTTAGAGTGCAGTATAAATGCCAGATTTCTCTTAGTGCGTAAGGACTTTTCTGTTTAAATTAAAAAGAATATGTTTCAGAAATGTGTCTAATACGTTTTTGTTTCTGTGTGTGTGTGCCTTCCCACAGGTTCTGGTTGTCACCATGGCCGTTACTCAGTTTCGGTTATTTAAAGTTTGTACCTGCCTAGCAACAGTGTTCTCGTTCCTAAAGAGATTAATATGCAGGTAAATGATTTCTGTGTTTGAACTGACCTATTTGTCTCATTGGTTAGGATTACTCTTAAAAAGACATGAAAATTTTTTAAACTAGTTGTCCTGTTTACAATATTCATTATTCTCTATACTGTTTGAAAGCAGTTTCTCAGAACTAGAAACGAAGTCAGTGGTTTTAATCTTTCAGATTTTTACACCTTCCATTTAAATATATTAAATGATTAGTGCTATAAGATTTCAGAAAGAAGTAGATTAATGTTAAATATTATTACCACCACAGATGTTATATATTCTTTCTTTATTAGAGTGTTTAAAAGTGGTTAGGCAAAGCATAGGTGTTCTTATGTATATATATGAAAGCTAGTTTTTCTTTTTCTTTTTCTTCTTTTGGGAGGGTGTGGGCAAATTGAGACAGGGTTTCTCTGTATATCCCTGGTTGTCCTGGAACTCACTCTGCAGACCAGGCTGGCCTCGAACTCAGAAATCCACCTGCCTCTGCCTCCCACGTGCTGGGATTAAAGGCGTGCACTGCCATTGCCTGGCAATGAATGCTACTTTTATAGTTATTTTTAAAACTTTCAACAGAGGGAACTGGAGCGATGGCCGTGCTGAAAAGCACTTGCTGCTATTGCAGAGACTCTGGGCTCTGCTTCTCGCATCTACATGGCAGCTCACAATCCTTTAAACTCCAGTTCCAGGAGATCCACTTCCCTCTTCTGGCCTCTGGGTAGCAAGTGTGCACATGGTGCATGGGCATACATGGGGAAATGCACAGACACAGAAAATAAAAATGTATTTAAAAAAACTTTCAACAGAGAAACTATGAGTAAAATTAACTTGTGTGTGTGTGTTTGTTGACCAGAATAAATTATTTGGCTTCATTTGGTTATCTTTAGATTCCAAATTCTTCTGTCCTAGCACATGGCCATACTCTAGCTATGGCTTCTTACCTGCTGAGGTATCTCAGGACTCATCACGAAATTCAGAAGTGTAGTCTCTTAACTGTTTGCAGCATAGCGGCAGTGGCCACCAGCTGTTGAGCACTGATGGAATCCTATTTCCGTTCGCATTTGCAGCCATAGGGCCTACTGCTTTTTTGTAACATATGTTTCCAAAGCTAGGTTGTTAGGTTGTAATTTAAAGTAATTATGCCACAAAAATTAATGCTGAACAAAAATGAGGGTAGTGGTATTCAGTGTGATTTTAAGAGTTGAGAAGCTGCGAAGTATCCAAAAGGTACACATACTACAGCTATATTTTACTCCAAGTATCTGCCTTCTGAATTTGTTGTTTTGTTTTGTTTTCTGTTTTGAAACTGGATGTTGCTATGGTTCTCAGGCTGGCCTCTGTATTCCTGTGTAGTGTAGGCTGCCCTCAAAGTTGCAATTCTCCTTTCTCAGATTTCTGAATGAAATTAGAGGGGGGGAAAAGATACATGTGTATTCAGTTTTTAAATTAGCTACTAAGAACTCAGGCTATGCATAATTACTAAATTGTTTGGGCCTAATGGCTTGATCATTCGAAGTGAAGCAAGCTGTAGTGGTACATGTCTTTAATTTGAACATTTGGAAGGCAAAGGCAGGTGAATTTCTGGGAAATATCCATCCAGAAAGAGACCCTGTCTCCTAGAAAGAAAAAAAAAAAAAGACTTTTATTAATCGGTGGGCACAATTAGATTATTAAGTTAGGTATTTCATTTGACCTAAATATTCCCAGAAAAACTTGGTGATACATTAAGATAAGGTATAAGTGAGGGTGTAAATGACAATCAGCTGCTTTCAGTGGGTAACTTGAGAAGTTGCATGTGCTAGGCTAATCCTATCTAGAGCTTAGCACGCTGATGAAATGAAGTGAAGTAGAAGTGATCACTGGTAGAGGAGAAGTCAAAAGACATGGAAAAAACGAGGTTGTTGACTGTAGAAATTGCCCTTGGTAGGACTGTGGAGTAGAAAAACTGATGAAAAAATGCTCAAGTCAGAATAAAGAAGAAATGAGACATTTACTAGGGAAAGTAGGATAGGGGTGATTAGTGATATAGAGTGGAGAACAACATGATTAACAGTCATGAAGCATGGCGTGTCTTCATGTGTTTGTACCTTCTCAAATTTTGGTCAGTGTCTTAGAAAACAGAATGGTATTTGATTTCATATGAAGGACTTTGTTGTCACTGTGAGTTCTGTTGACAGTATCAATATGTTTAGGATGGACTGTACATACAGGTGTAAAGAAAACAAATTTATTAGGATGAACTTGTCTTAGGTGTCAAAACTAACCTGGATTATGTGTTGTAAAATTCCATACTTTTGTAATAGATCTTAATACTTTTTTCTTTATCCTTTAACTGAATAAAATACAACTTGTGAATTTGTCATAAAACAACTCCTTTAGCAAGCAGTTCTAAGGGAATGAGTTTCAGATGACTGGTTTTTAACAGTTACTGTGTTTTAATGTCTTGCTATGCGTTCATTTTTGTTTGTTTTAAGTATGTCTCTTATTTAAATCCTTAGAGAACCTTAGCAATGCAGGTGTGAGCATCCAGTTTACAGATAAGGAGTTGGGTAATTCTAACTCGACTCAGTACAGTAGCTTTGAAAACTAGAGTGACATAGATTGCATAGGCCATGTTAACAACTGAAGTATATTATATCCTGATTAGTATTTCCCTACACATCCTTGAAATCAGTTGGTTTAGTTTGTCTATTGACTTTCAAACTTTTAAATAGTTGAATAGTTAATTTTACCAGGAAACCCTTAAAACATAAACCACCCCTCCTGGTTAAAGTAGTATACAGCTTTACCTACAGAACCCGAAGTACATGTGAAGCACAGGGTTTCTAACAAGCTTGCTTTGTGTTCGGCTTTTAATTCATCCTGAGTCCTGTACTTTTGTATATAATTCTGAATTCTGACCAAAGAGCAGCTGCATTGCACAAGATTGCTGGGCTATGCTTTATCATCATAACTTTCTGAGCAGTTATTATTTAAAACAGTAATTACAGAAGTAGAAAGTTCTACCTTCTGAGTAAATTACTGTCTAAATGCTTTTTACTTTTGCTTGTTTTGGTGGTTCTTGAAATATATCTTGTTTCTTTCAGATCTGGCAGAGGAAGGAAATTAAGTGGAGATCAAATAACTTTGCCCACTACAGTTGATTATTCGTCTGTCCCTAAGCAGGTAGTTTGTAATGGAACATGTGCTCCAGAACATGGCTTTTCAAACTAGACTGCATCAAAATAATTTGGTGGTCAGGATTCTCTTTGATTTTTCTCACTTTTTGTTCTATACCTTTTACTCGATCATATTCATATATATGTATATATATGTACTTTGGTCCAATATATTATGATATCATATAGTATAATATATTCTGCTCTATGTTAACATCTAATTTTTTCCCCACTAGTTTCATGTGTGCTATTTCTTTTATGGAACATTGATATTTTAAACTTTTAGCTATATCCTATATTTATATCATCTTGGGGTTGGCATTTTACAATTACCTTTCTTTATGAATTGATATTCATGGATTCCTTATACATTGAAAATTCTGACTTTTTTTTGGACATTTAGATATTATGTTTTGAGACTTATTTCAGTCTTGTAGAGAATGTTTTTCTTTTTTTTTCAGTTTTTTTTTTTCAGTTAGGTAATAAGTTTGGTTAGGCATAAGTGGAAAGTTCCAGTCCACACTGTACATATAATGCTAGTTTAGGGTTTTTTTTAAGATTTATTTTTATTTATTTTATGTGTATGAGTACACTGTAGCTGTACAGATGGCCATGAGCCATCATGTGTGTGGCTGCTGGGAATTGAACTCAGGACTTTTCTGCTGGCCCTGCTCGGTCCAGCCCCTCGCTCAGGTGTAATTTACTGCAGCTTCTTCAGACGCACCAGAAGAGGGCGTCCGATCTCATTACGGGTGATTGTGAGCCACCATGTGGTTGCTGGGATCCAAACTCAGGACCTTCAGAAGAGCAGTCAGTGCTCTTACTCGCCGAATCATCTCGCCAGCCCGCTAGTTTAGTTTTTAAAAGCATTTGTTTGGCAAAGTTTTGGTATGTTGTTGAATTGTGTATATGCCTATAGTTCAAAAGTTTGGAAGTTCAAAAGACTATTTTTTTAATTAACACTGTAATGAGCATTAGGTTGACAGAGCATTTGTGGCTGACAGTTTGCTTATCATATGTAGACAGATGTGGAAGAGTGGACTTCCTGGGATGAAGATGCACCCACAAGTGTAAAGATTGAAGGAGGGAATGGGAATGTGGCAACGCAGCAGAACTCTTTGGAACAACTGGAACCTGACTATTTCAAGGACATGACACCAACTATACGGAAAACTCAGAAAGTATGTTGAAGCTTTGTGCCTTGGAGATTAAAATACTTTTTAGATTCTAGTAGACAGTATAATTAAAACTAGACAGTATAATTTGTATTTGCTAGAAAGCCTTAGTTATGATTATTTCCGTTTTCGGTCATATTAAACAAGAATTTTATGTATACACATGACTCAGACCTAGATCTCATACCTGGCATATTCCCAAGTTTTCTAACGTAATAAAGCTTTTGCAAAAATTCTATTGGATTTCAGATAGTAAGAGTTAGTTTCTGCTATGGGAAATTTAAGCCAATAAGGTAACAGTTTAACAAGCTTCAAGTTTGATGATATCTATAAATTGATAATTTCTAATTATATTACCATGAACAGCTAGTGCAACCAGCCCATGGTAAAATACTGTAAAGTTGTTCTGAGTTTTAGTTTGTTGTGAGTATGTTAGCCGTTTATACTTCACTCCCTTTCAGTTGACAATGAGATCATTTAGAGATATTGGAAGGAGCACAATGACTACTTTCCTGTCTTTTATCAAGATAATGTATGTATTTAAGATAGAAGAATATTGAAGGGCTTATAATGAAATATGACTGACTTTGTCTTATCACTCACTAGCTAATTTTACTTCCCAGAAGCAGTCATTCAGTAACTTTCTGCTTGGATTTTTTTTGGTTTGTTTGTATATTTCATATTGCTGTTTCTTGATACCACTTATATATATTGTTCATTTATATTATACCATAATAAATGAAAAATTAATTCTGCTTCATGGCCTAATACTGTGAGTTATTTAGTTTTAACTCTCTTACTTTAGAAAATTATAATGAGCATTACATTAGTTATTCAAACACAGAAAACATTCTATGCATGTTTGTATATACATGTCTATATAGATACACATATTTTGTATATTATTTATTCCACATGCCTAATATATTTCCTTGGCACCTTTTTCTTAGTTTCATCTACATATATACTTTCATTCTTTTAAACTCATAAGTTTCTCAGTTGATGTATATGTTGTATTATGAAAATATATTTCTAGAATTTAATATATGGTGTCTTATTGCATCAGTTTAGGCTGATGATGTTTTTTGCCATATTTACAATATATCAAGTAAATGTATTTTAATACTATTAGCCAGAAAGACTTATGCATTTATAGATGAATCCCACAAGTTAAAGATGCTGGATATACATCTGATAGGACATATTATATTATTTAGTTTAGTAACTAAAAGTGCCTCATTATATATTAGGAACCCTTATAAAATAGGATGAAGAAAAAGAATTTTTAAAAATGTGATACAGATTTTTTTTTTAGTATGTATCATTTTACAAAGAAAAGACAGAGACAGAAAGGTGATGATATTTGGAAATTAGAATTTGGATGATTTATGTTACAATTGCATGGGAATTTTGGTGAATTCTTAGCTATATTGTACATTTTGAAGCAGAAAGTATAATTTAAGCCATTTACCAAATACCTCAATCAATTATTTTCATATAATTTTGTGTCAAATGTCCTTATAATCCTGTTGTAATTTATCTTTCAGATTGTCATTAAGAAGCGAGAACCATTGAATTTTGGTGTCCCAGATGGTAGCACAGGTTTTTCCAGTAGATTGGCAGCTACTCAAGATATGCCTTTTATTCATCAATCTGTAAGTGTGTTAATAAGATCTAGAGAAAGATTTAGTCACTTTCTTTTTTTAAGAAAAATAAAGGAACAGATTTAAAAGTTCATGAAGAGTTTATCTATAGCTTTATCAACCTAACATCTTAAAAGATTAAAAACTATGTTGGACACTTACGATCAGGGTACCATTATACACAGACAAGGTAGAGACAAAAAGTTGATGATATTTAGAAATTAGAATTTTTTACCCCCAAAATGATTAAGGTAAGTTTTGACTTACAAATTGTTTTCATCAAAGAGTAAGTTTACATTAAAGGGTGATGTAATTAAGGGTGAATTAGACTTACGTGAAACTATAAAGGCGAAAGTGGTGAACAGAAAGCTAGGGTTCCCAACACCGAGGGAGTATATCAGAATGAGCCAGGAAGCTTGGTCAACCCAAAATGAAAACAAAACTCCCACAATTACCCAGATATACCTCCAAAGGCCTCTGTGTGCTTTGAGTAATTGATTATACCAGCTAACAGTTATAAACCCTAAATAAAATAGGTTGAGATAGTGGTGAACATTTATTATCTCACAGAATTTTTGTGTCTAACACCCCAAGGGTGATTGAACTTGGTCATTCTAGGTCAGGGTTTCTAGTGAGTTTATAAACAGTCGCTGCATGGAGACTGTAGTCAGCTGCAGACTTGAGGGTTCAGTAGGACTGATGTGTTCACCTTCAAAGGTTTGCAGGAAATCTTTGTTTCTTACTGTGTACTCTTATATCAGACTGTTAGGATTTCCTTGTGGCAGTACCAGGGTATGTGAAGAGGAAGGGATTGATTATAGTGAGAAGACAGCATTAAATTATTATAATTATAAACAATAACACTAATGAAAATACAACATTATAGAAATTCTACTTTCATATCTTTTCTTTTTTAAATGATTTGGTACATTTTATTAGGTTCCCTGGAGGGCTGGACTGAGCGAGTATTTACAGTGGCAATTACCAGTGCTCACACTACTGAAGAAAATGTCTCTTCCCCAGTAACCATTAACCACTGCCTATAGGTTTTCAATGTGTAGATTGGTTTTCAAATTGAATATTCTACTTTTATCCTGAAGTTTATTATTTGTATTGTGAAAATTCTTTATACTACGAATATCAACTTTTTTGTGTCATCTTTTATACTTTTTCACTTTGTTGTTGGCTTGGTTTGGATGTTTTTGATGTATTTAGGGTGTGTGTGTGTGTGTGTGTGTGTGTGTATGTATGTGTGTGTGTGTACACATAAATGCATATATGTAGAGGTGAAATCAGTGCTGAGCATTTTTTCTGTGACTTTCCACTTTATTTTTGAAAATGAATCTATTTCTGAACCTATAACTCAACAGTTGGTTACACTGGCTGGCCAGTGAACCTCAGATCTTCCTGTCTCACTTGGTAGCCACTGGGATTACAGGCATGTACCACCATGCCCAGTGTTGTACCTGGACATTGAAGTTCCAAACTCAAGCACAGCAAGCACTTTACCTACTGAACCTACTTCCCCAGTTGCAGAAGTAGTTAGTTTTTA
>JADRCD010156391.1:0-21838 GCA_019843815.1 Montemys delectorum | reverse complement strand
GTGGCGGTTAGAGCAGACACGTGAGAGCGAGAACCCTGGCTCAACTTCCGTGGGTGACTCCAGTAGAGCTGCTGGTGAGCCATCTTGTCTTCAGATGCCCAACAAGGAAAAAAGGTAAATTTTTAACTTTTTATAAAAATATTTTATACATAATTTTGGAAAATAGAATTTTAAGGATTACCTTTATGAATATAGGACATGTGGGAATAGTCATGGGTAAATAATTTGGATTGATAAAGGACTGAAAGTCAGAGCTGACAAAAAAGTTACCTCTGGTCAGAGTAAATAGACTTTAAGAGGTTCTTAGTTCTTAAGAGGGAAATTGCTGTGGATTGACTACACCTTTCTGCATTTCCCCACTCAGAAGGGGAAGGCTTCCCCCACAATGTTGCTTGCTGTGTTATTTTGTTTGCTTGTTTTTTTTTTTTCTGAGACAGGGTTTCTCTGTGTAGCTCTAGCTGTCCTGGAACTCACTCTGTAGAGTAGGCTGGCCTTGAACTCAGAAATCAGCCTGTCTGTGCCTCCCAAGTGCTGGGATTAAAGATGTGCGCCACCATCGCCTGGCCGCTGTGTTATTGTTATATCCAATTCAAAACATTTCTTTGTGAAGGGAAGGGGCAAGCTCTGAGACTCATAAAATCACAAGAGACTTAAAACACTCAGAAAACTCTGGGAAACTAGAAGACTTCCTTTAACCTCAAAGCTAGAAAAGTAGGAAACAATGGTGTAGAAAGGAGAAACTCGGCAGCAGTGTATCTGCCTACAAGTTGCTGAGAGACTCCAGATGTACCTTTTGTGCATTGGTGTCTGGTAGATTTATCTTCTGTCTGGGTATCTATGTATCTATTTATATAGTTTTATGTATCTATTTCTCTATGTATCTATCTATGCATCTATGTACCTATCTATCAGCTATCTATGTATCTATGTATGTATGTATGCGTCTATCTATCTACCTATCTATTATCCATCTATCTACCTATTGATTTAATTTTCAAGACAGTCTCACTCTATAGCTCTGGCTGGCAGATGAGGTTGGTCTCAGATTTGGAGACATCCATGTGTTTCATCCTCCTAAGTGCTGCCATTAAAGGCAGGGGAACCACCACACTGGTACATGTTTTTTACAGTGACAAGCTTGTGGAGAGGCTCATATTCCTGCAACTAACTCCCAATCTACTTATTGTTTCACCACGATGGACTTGGATGGAACCAATCATTTAAGGTTAAATGAGGCTGTAAGGACAAAGATCTACTTTTACAGCACTATGGCCACCTAGGTAGAAAACTCTCTTCCTGTCTACCACATGAGGAACCAAGGTTGCCAGCAAGCAAGAGTTCTCTTTCTGGGACTAAATCAGATAGCTTTTTGGACTTCACTGCTTCTAAGACTAAGGCAATGACCTTCCATTGTCCTAGCTGCAGCCTGTGCTCTTTGCTTTGACAACTAAAGGTAGTGAAGGCATCCAAAAACAAGCCCAGAGAGGCCTTTTAGAAGCTGAGCATTTCCTTTGGGATAGAGTTCTTTCACTGAAAACATTCCGAATTTGAGTCAAGGGGCCTACCAAATGAAGTTCTGTCTCTGATATTGATCACACTGGCATTTCCCTTATGTCATTGGTCTACAATTTTGTACTCTGTAGAATGGAACAAATCCTGTTTGCAGAGCCTTGGTGTATCAAACAAGCTATAATATACCACAATTACTTGTAACATGCTACTTACTTATTTGCAGTTGGTTTCCTCAACTGATCTATAATCTTGGTCACTGAATCTGTGAGCTAGAAAAGATAAATAAATACTAATGGCTGTGGCCAGCATGGCGCTTGGCACTCAGCATGTGCACACTAAATTCAAATATAAAGTCAGTATGTAACCAGATGGCTATAAAAATCTATGGCTTTCTGCTGGGGATTCCCGCAGGGAAGCTCATGGGGATCTTGGCAGCAGTATCTTTGCAAGGCAGAAAACCCATGGTTCTGCTTTCCCTCGGTCACTCTGAGGCAGCATCCCTGGTGTCATCTCTGCTTGGAGTCTTAACCTCCTACAAGGCTCAGAACCTCTATCTCTATACAGCAACCAGCACTTACAAATGATCTACTTTTATGTGCATGTGTGTGTTGTGTGTTTGTGTGCCTAGGTGTCTCTGCGTGGACATGCCATGTATCTGTGGGTGCTATCAGCAGCAAATGTCGGGTGTCTGAGTTACAGGCCATTCTGAGATACTTACCTTGGTGGTTGGAATGGAGCTCAGGTCCCCTGGAAGAGCATCATTCACTTTTCTTTTCTGAGACAGGGTTTCTCTGTGTAGCCCTGGATGTGCTGGAACTCACTCTGTAGACCAGGCTGGCCTTGAACTCAGAGATCTGCCTGCCTCTGCCTCCCAAGTGCTGGGATTAAAGGTGTGCGAAACCACTGCCCGGCTACATCATTCACTCTTAGTTGTTGATCCAACAGTTCAGCCCCAGGACTAATATTTTTAATAAAAGAGATTTGCCTTATAGTTTGTCCTTGTTTACAGACAGATCTTCTGTAGTGAATTGGCTATGTTGGGATCACTTTTGCTCACAGTGTTTGGTCTTTTGCCCACCAATAGTACTAGTTTTGCTGTACACTTTCCTTGTGCAGGAGCTTTAGGACTTTTGTCTTTGTACAGTCATTTCTTCGAAACCTTTGTGGTCTTTTCTGGCACCTCTGTCTTCTTGCAAGTCGTCTCAGACACAAGGCCTCATTTCTATTTCCCCTTAATTGAATGAGATCAGACTCTTACTTGACGGCTGTGTGGCTGCCATTTTAAACTTTATATTTGATGTGAATAATGGCACAAGAGGGATTCCTGATGAGATCGTTGAGAAAGCCATGTGCTCCATCTGTGTGAGCATCCAGCCCCATTGTGAGAGTCCTTGTTGAACACAAGCTGTATGTTCTTGACCTTTAACTGAGTCTGGCGATGAAAGCCACAATGACACCGAGCTTTGTCAGCCATTCCCCCAAAGGGCATCCTGCGCCACTGGTACAGTTTTCTATTTTGAATGTAACTTATAATCTCCCATTGCTCTCTCTTGGAAGGGAGAGTGGAGACAATTTAATTCTCTATTTCCCGCAGTGATCCCGGTTTCCTTGGTACAGGCGCATAACATATTCATTTCTCCCATCATTTGACTTTGGTGCTTTATATTCTGTAAGGCAACGTAGATTTTTTTTTTTACCCTCCCTGTCATTTTTTAATGGTTTTTATAGCATTGAAGATAATATCAATGAATTATTTTTCCACCTGACTTCTTCTATTTACATGTTAACTTTGTCAGGGACCCCCTCTTTAAAGTATTAGCTTTTAACCTTTACAATTAGCTGATGATGTCCAAGAGCTTCTCAAGACACTAAACCAGAAAAGCAGACGAACATGCAGCTAAGTTAAAAAAATTATTTGCCCTTGTGTAGCATTGTGTAGCCTTATGTAGCATTGTGTAGCATTGTCTTTGTGTAGCACTGTGCATGTGAGTGCAGTACTTGCAGAAATCCAGAAGAGGGTGCTGGTGGCTAGGGCTGGAGTTACAGGCCATTGTGTGCTGCCTCATGGGAGTTTTGCAAACAAACCCAGGTCCTCTAAAAGAACAGCATCTTACTTCTAATCACACTGAACAATCTCTTCAACCTCCACTCAACTCCTTTAATACCAGCTACCAGGTAGATTGTTTATATTTTATATAAATCAGTAAGTACTGTCATTAGATACATGTATGATTATACAACTTTATGTAGCCCTGATAATAGTAGCAATTTTTTCTATATACTATTAACAGTAAATGATCACAAAATCACATGACTTTTTAAATTATTAAAGTACTTTCAACAGTACAAAAAAAAAGTAGCTGGATCCTCAGAAACTCTTAGAGATCTTTAGGATATATCTGATATTTCCATGTAACTAAAGTATGTTTTAAGTAAATTTCCCAAGGGTATCACATAAGTAAGTGGCAGAATGGGCTAGGTTGATTCTTAATATGGTATTTTTTTTTGACTAGAGACCCTTGCCCTCAAAGAGTTTATGATTTAGATGTTATTAAGACATGCACACACACATTAATCAGTTAAACACAGTGTGACAGTATGCAATTATGTGCTCTTTATGATATAAATGCAGCAGATTTCCAGAGTCAAAGCAACAACACTGACCTGAATAACTGAAGAGCTTCTTGGAGAAGAAGCGAGTCTTGAATAAGGGATATAATCAGGGTGAGGAAAGAAAATTCACAATTCTGTCAGGGAAGAAAGCCGAGTCTTGCCTATCAGCCAGAGAAGCACGGGGCTTTATTCTGTCATTAGGAGGAACACTGGAGCTGTTAAGTAGCTTGCTACAGTAAGCAGTTTCACTGTGGGCAATTTGTAGGGAGGATTAAAGTAAGGAGATTCTGCAGGTTTCAAGTAATATCATTTTGGAGAGCTGGGGCAGTATTGTGTGGGCCATTCTTGGCTTCTGTTGTCTTCTAGTCACACGTGAGAGCTTGCGGGGCCTGCTCTGTCTGCTGCACTTGCCCCATCACAATCAGAGGCTGTGGCTGGGCCTCCACCCTTGTGACTGTTTCTGTTTCAGGGCAGCAAAGCAGTGAGATTATATCTGCCTGACAGGCATGTGGGGCCCACTCTCTGCAAATGCCAAGGCAGCTTCACGTCTTGGGGTTCATGTGAAACTGCTCAGAACATCCAGGCTAATTTACACACTGATAGATTCTCAGTCTATCAGTGCTGACAAATGTGACAAACACACAAAATCAAGCACATGTTTGGTGGGTCTTGATGAAAACGAATCCTAGCAGGGTCTTTTAAAAATTTAGTATGGCAGGATTTCCCCAACATTAGTACGGTCAGCTTAATTTTGCCCCCTTTAAAGATAGCAATCCAATATCTTCAGGCTCCAGAGACATCTATGATGTGCTTGCTCATTTGTTAGAGAAACATGTGAGCATATATTGAAATAATCTGTCCTAGATTTTTTTTAAATTTTTTAATTTTTTTTGGTAAGCCTCAGTCAGCAGAGATCATTTGTACCTTATGGAGATGTGGTAAGGAGAGGAATATCAAAGTGAATAATTGCAATACTTCTATCCTGAGGATTAATTTGAGTTTGAATCATGTAGGGTCTATAGATGGGCTTCAAGTAAGGGGAGTGGGTTAATTGACTTGGGTAAGGGGTGAGGTGAAATCTGCAGTGGTGACGGAGGACCACTCACAGATGTTATAGGAGGTCTAGATGATTGATTGGAGATGGTGTTTCAGACACACACTCCCTCTGAGTTCCAGGTAGAATGGAGAAATGTTGGAATGACAGACATTAGTAGTCACTTACAATGATGTGCATGCATTAGTCAAGTTCTCCAGAAGAAACAGAACCAAGTCTGTGGGAGAGAAAGAGGAGGGGAGGGATCATGGGGGTCTGGTGGAGAAAAGAGACTGGTTGATGGGCTTACTTTGAGGAATTGGGTCATGTGATGCAAGGTGGCAGGTTTAAATCTATAGAGGGACCAGTGGGTTTCGGGAGGAGTTGATGTTGAAGCTGAGTTCAAAGTCAGCCTAGGAGCAGATTCCCTGGCACTTGGGTACCGCAGTCACAGTCGTATTTCTCTTAAAGCCATCGTCACATTGGGTGGATCTATGACATGATAGAGGATAATCTTTTTTACTTAATGGCCACTGATCTTTCAAAGTTTACTTTTTAAAGGGACTTTGCAACCATAGCCAGGCTAGTGTTTCACCTAACGACTGGACCTACTCATGTTGACATGTAAAAGAAGCTGCCACAGGAGCCAGTAAAGTTTTATAACTCGTGGAAGAAGAGACATCTTGGCAGTGTGTCCCTGTGTCAACCTGTTGAGGGGACTGGATGAAGGATTAGATAGCAATGTTGAACGTGGGAGGAAAGACTATGATGTCATTTTCCCACAGCTCATCTTGGGAGATGACCTAATATCTTTTCCTTCTTCTTAATCTGATCATTCATCTTAACCTGGGTTGAGTATCAATGTGCCATGTTCTCTAGAGGCAAAAACATGGCTAGAAATCAATGTTTTGCTTTGGAAGATCTCATGCCTCCGCATGCTGAACTTGGAACTTCATCAGGAGACAGAGATCTCCAGCTACATTTTGCTGATTCTTTTTTAAATTTTATTTTTACTTTTATTAACAAAATTATTCACATTTCTCTTGTATAGCTTATTGTTGTAACATGCGGATATGTTCGTAGAATGAGTGCTAGTTTGACCTTTCATGTTACTAAGGTTTTCTAGGAGCTGAGCACAGGTACAAAAACTGATGGAAATTAATAAAGGCCTCCTGTCTCAACTACTGAGGTTCTCCATCCTGTTCCTTTAGTTATGGTGAGAGTGGGTAGCATGTGTCCTTCTTTAGCATGGTGCTTGTTAGTTGGCCCACACATGCTCCTGGCCCACAGAGAAGCACCGTGTGGCATCTGTCAGAATTTTGCTTCTTCATACCCTTAAAATAAAGAGGCTTTCTGGCTTAAACATGGGTCCCACTACAGGATTTTGTTCTTTTTATGTAAAAATAGAATCTCCATAAACCCTTTTGTTCTGGTCCCTGAGAGGCTTGCCAAATATCTACAGTCAGAATGACAAGAATAAGAGCTAAGGGGAAAAAAAGAAAGAAAGAAAGAAAACCATGAAACTTCTTTGGGGAAAGATATACTTTAAAACGTTTAACATGGTGTTATATGGGATTCCACATCTGGTTTTTCTACATTTATCATACCAATAAAGCATGCACCTGTTACTTTTTCATCATAAGCTGTATTTCTCATCTGTCTTGTCTGACCTTGTCACAAGACATTTCCTTTTTAGCAGTCACTTGGACTTTTTTACTGAGTGGAAGTTGGAAGTGACTGCAAAAGAGAGCAATTTCTTCTGACATCTTGTGGATGAGTCATTTTTCTCCCTGTAGAATATGGGTATGTATTGGAGGGGCAAACTGTAGAGCCAGAAATATTTCTAAATGTGTAAGAATTCTCTTTCATCTCTATGGCCATACATATTATATATGTGTTTGTATATATATGCATGCAAACATATGCCTTAGGAATGGTTGTTTAGATTTGAAGAATTATGCCATGTGGGAGGGACAGAAGAAGAGGGACATGTGTCCCAGTTACTGTTTCCTTTTCAGTCTTATTAATTTAATTATGAAAAGTTTCCAAATTTCAAACATATGAATTTAATACAAGAAAAAGATTGTTTGTCTCAAGTCACCTCCATTCACCAGGAATCAAACCCAGGACCTCTTGTATGCTAGACAAATGCTGAACTGATCCACATTCCCAGTACTCGGTTAATTTTTAAATTTTGAGACAGAATTTCATTAAGTTTCCCAGGCTGATCTTGAACTCACTCAGTAGTAAGAAGCCACTGAGACTCTTATCTTCTTCCCTTGCCTTTTATGGAACTGAGAACATGGACTTGCAGGTCCTGATCTAGTTCCTTTTGTACCTTTTGAAGAAATTCATATGAAACTATTCATAAAATGATAAGGAGTCATTTTCATCACATAACATAAAATGTTATCAAACCAAAATCACAGTATTTTAATCTAATTACATTCTCAGTTGTTACTCCAACCTTCTTGCTAGATAGTTATCATCCAAATCAGAACTGAGACAAAGTCCACATATTGCACATGGATGGAGCTTTTAAAAGTTACTTTTATTTAATGTTACTACGTACGGCGATCAGAAGACTACCTACAGAGGTCAGTTCTCTCCTTCTAGTACATGGGCCTGGGGAGTAACTCAGGATGTTATGTCTAGCAGCAAGTGTCTGTTCTGTAGGAGCTGAGACATCACACTGTCCCCTGAAGTTCTTATTAGCACCTTTAAGTCTACCACCAGCCCAGTTTCACACTTGGCAGTTGGAGAAACGATAGTCTCTTGCTTTATTTTATGTTGCTATGGTTGAATACTGAGACTGTTTTTTTTTTTTTTTTTTTTTCGTATAGAAGAAGGGTTTATTTGGCTCATGGTTCTGAGGGTTAAGAAGTTCATAGTCAGCAGGCTGTAGAACATGTGACTTCTTCTCACTAGTGGGAACTTTATAGTTCCAGGCCAGGGTGGAATGTCACATAAGAAGCCAGAAACTGCCAGGTTAGGTTTTTCTTCTGGTTCTTATAAAGTTATTAATGCAATCAAAGGACTCTAATGTTTGTATGTTTTCGAATCTTAACTATCTTTTAGAGATCTAACTTGATTTCTTCTCTTAATACTTTAAAAAATGGGGATTACATTTCAAAAACGGCTTTTGGAGAGGACTTCAAATCAAAGGGTGATTCATTTGTTTTAAAGAAGTATACTTCTTCATGACTTCTGATTAAATCCTAACCTGCTATCATATCCTGTGTTTCTCTACTCTGTTATCCTCTACTCACTACCTCGGTCTGTAGCTTTGGCAAGTGGAGCTCAGGAGATGCGGTGAGCTTCAGGTTAGCTGCCTTGACAGAAACACTTCTAGGATGTATAGCACATCCTTTTTTCTCACCTCAGTGTTCACCAACAGTATCTCTACCTGCCTTTTGCTAGTGTTAACTGGGATCTGTGGGGTCATGTGTTGTTAAGGTTGTCTGCCTTTAAAATTTTTCCACTGAGCAACCATCAATGACTGAGAATTTTAAGAATTTTTTTTTTTCATAGTGCAGTGATAGGATGTGTCTAGCATCCCTGGCTTATTTAATGGGAGATGTTGATCAATTCTTACATTTGATATGACCAACTTCTTAACATAAAAATAAAGGGTTAAGTGTTTGCAAAACATAGAATATATTCAACATGGTAACATTAAATGGAAGATTCAACCACAGACATTATTTTTTAAACAACAATTTGGATGACCAGGCCTTCAGGAAAAATTTCTGCAGGTAGATTTCTCAGTCTAAAAATAAATTCAAGAACAAAAAAAATGGAAAAAAAGGTTATCCACTGCATACACTATATCTGAATGGGGTATTAAGGCAAAATACTAAAAAATAGACATTAAACTAAAAATCGTTATCCACTGGGCGGTGGTGGCGCACGCCTTTGATCCCAGCACTTGGGAGGCAGAGGCAGGCAGATTTCTGAGTTCGAGGCCAGCCTGGTCTACAGAGTGAGTTCCAGGGCAGCCAGAGCTATGCAGAGAAACCCTGTTTCAAAAAACAAAACAACAAAAAAAAAATAGTGACTACTATTCAACTACCCTACCATGGCCAATTTCAAACTACAAAGCCTAATTAGAAAATGAATGTAAAACTCTTGACTTTTTAACTTTCTTTAGATTCATCACTGCTTATAATAACTCTAAAACAAAGCCATATTTCATTTAAGTTTTTACCCATGTAGGGCTACCATTCATTTATGTAAATGTCAGAATCTGCGATATTCATATGGGCTATGTGGAAGTCACGTTCTTCCGTGATGTTGTCAACTGTCCTTCATCAACGGTTGCGACTTAAGAGTGACTTCCCAGTGTTCACTTTCTTGATCTTGTTAGACTTCCCTGTGACTGTGACATGCTTGCAATGATTGTCTCTGTGAACTTTTGCTAACAGTAAATCAAACATTAGCTGAATGCTCCTCTTTCTACCCATAATTTATCAGATGTGAGAGGCACTTAATATTGCTATTTAACATATGAGGCACTGACGTTTGCATGTGCATTGTTAGAGATGTTAGACCCTTGTCCTGCATAAGATGGGAAGTAAAAATGAAAAAAGAAAAGTAGAAAAATTCCCCAGATCCTCTGAAATCCGATAACTGCTACATGCACATTTTCAAGTATTATTTGTTTCAAATCTGTGAGACTAGAAGACACATATGTATACCCTTTAGCAAGTCTAGTAGTTCAATTCTTGATTGACACATCACGTGAGCTAGGTTGTCACATCACATAGAACTTCACTTGGTAATGCTTGTTGTAATCTCTTTGGAGTCAAGGAAACTTGACTCTTTGGAGTCAAGTGTTGACCTCTGGAACTTTGATCAACAAGGTCAGAGCCAAAACTTTCACTCAGAAATCTGTCTAACTCACAAACATACCTGTTCCCACCAGATGTTCTGCCTGCTAGCTTTGTCTTCCAAGCATATTAGCTTGGTTTTCACAAAACATGTCCTATCTTCTTCATTCAACTATATTTTGTAATTGCAGAATGCTACCAAAATCTCCTTTCTGTTTGAAGAATCCATTCCTAGTAGACATATCTGACAAGCAGATGCTCACTGCCCTTCTAGTCCTCTCATTGGGAGTTTTGTAGTGTAGAATTGTATAAAGTAGGGGTAACTTGGTATGGTGCTAGGTGAAGTGGAATTCTTCCAGCTCTGGCCCAAGCAGAAAGTCAATACATTAAAAGCCAGAATCCACCAAGGAGCAATGTGCTTAGAAATTCAATACTGTAATAAGTAACTCAGTACTCTGTCCATGAAAGATCTCTCATTGTCCCCCCAAAATGTTAATGCACTGCCCCTTAGTGTCAGTCACTCCTGCCTCTTAAAGCACACACATGACAGAAATCAATAAAGGGTATTTTCTTTCTTCCTTGAAGTTTTCTCTACAGTCTCTGAGATATTATCAAAGAAGAAATGCTTTGCGATTATTTAACTACACTGGATGCCTTTGTTGTGAAATTGAAATTAAATTGAGTATACTTAGACTGTGCATTTTGTATGAGGCTTGTAATTATATATATAATTAAAAATTAAATTTAAATGGACTAGTTTTCTTTATGGAACCTATTTTCTCTCCTTTCAAGGTACCATATTAGTGGGGTTTATGACCTCCATTAATGAGACTGGGCTTTCCACATTATTCCATAGCTCTGTGTAGCTAGGTAGCAGAACCTGTGACTGACAGTCGGCTTGCCCTCAAGATGTGCTGAGACAATGGTGACACTGAACTTATGGAAGTGACTAGGCAATGTCTGGTATAGCTTGAGGTCCATGCCCCAATAGGGAGTCCATTCCCTACACTGTTTGGATGGCCAGGAACAAGAGACTGGATAGCCAGAGACCTGGTGTAGAACCAAACAGGACTGATCTTAAAAAATAAATGAAATGATTCCTAATGATATTCTGCTATACTCATAGATCAGTGTCTTGTCCAGTCATCATCAGAAAGTCTTTCTCTGGCAATAGCTAGGAGTAGATGCAAAGCTAGATATTATGGAGAGAGAGAGAGAGAGAGAGAGAGAGAGAGAGAGAGAGAGAGAGAGAGAGAGAGAGAGAGGAGAGAAGGAAGGAGAGAGAGAAAAGAGAGGGGGAGAGAGAAGTCTAAATTGGAGGCTTCCATTACGTCCTTCACCTTGAAGCTGAGAAAATCTGATGGAAGAGGAAGAGGAAAGAATATAGGAGTCAGAGCAAATGGAGGATGCCCAAGAACATGGATCACTGCATGAACTAAGCAGGGCTTTACATGAGCTCACAGAGACTGAAGCAGCAAACATGGGCATGCATGGATCTGTACCAATCCTCCTGTGTATATGTTGAGGCTGTTTGCTTGGTGTCTGGGTAGGACTCTTTAACAGTGGGAACATGTGTGCCTTCTCTTTTGCCATTCTCAGGACTCCTTTACTCTGGTTGTGTTGACTTGTCCTTCCTCAGTGTTAGGGGTTTTGTCTTGTCTTATTGTATTTTGTTTTGTCGCATTTGGCTGTTTTTTTCTTGGAGGACAATTCTTTTCTGAAGGGAAAAATCCACTCTGATGGTGGAGAGTGGATACAGGGGAAAGGGGAGGTGAGGAGGAGCTGGGAGAAGTGGAGAAAGGAAAACCTGTGGCTGTGATGCATTGTATTAGAGAAGAATCTATTTTCAACTAAAAAAAGACTGGTGATATCATCACTGCTTATTGAGTAGCTTACTGTATTTTGGGCTCTTGTTAGACTGAGAAAACCAAGAATAAGACACCTAACTTCTGTGCTGTGGACTATATGTTTCTAGAAAATACAGGAACATGGACAGTCATTATGATGTTGGGTGTTAAGTATTCAGATACGTTTAAGTGCTTATAATAGAGCCATGAATTGGTGTGGGGCAGTAGTAATAATGGAGTACTTAGGAAACTAGTACAGTATTGTGACATTAAACAGATGAAAGGACAAGTTAGACAGAGGCTAGACTGGACCCAGACTAGAGGCTTGGGAAGACAGAAGAGGAGAGGAATCTTGTATATTTTAGACAAAGAAAGGTCTTCTAGAGGCTGGAGAAGGCTAGAAGACCAGAAAAATCTCCAAGTGAGTCAAGAAGACAGCAGTGAGGACAATGAGGCTCTTTCTAAAAATAATCAGTGAAGAAGCTAAAGAAATTAGAAAGAACTGCAAACCATGGTCATGTGCTTAGAAGAGAGAATATGATATTCTCCCATTGATATTTTGAAAGGAGGCATCTAGCTGTTCATGGTAGTAGATGGAGGGAGAGACCATTGAAATAATCTAGATTGTCTGGACTGGCAACTCCCATTGGAGATCCTTGTAATAGGAAATATGAACAGAAATTTACATGCTTGACAGGTAGTTGATAGGACTCAGTGATGGCCTACCATCAGTATTGTGGAGAGAGGGGCCAAATTTGACAAGATGCCCAGCTTCTGGATTCATGTTGAGTTCATTTCTGGACATGAAATGGGGTAAAGTACTAGTATTTTTCTAAGAGCAGGTGCATTTCCCATGCATAACTAAGACAAAGACAAGAGTTTCTGCATGGTTTAGCTGTACCAATCCACACTTCCTCCATTGCTTTCCGCATGTTGAGATGATGAACCAAGGAATAGCACTCATTCTATGAAATCTCTGAAGGTAGACACAGGTTTGTTTTAAGTATAGCTTTATTAATATATAATTCACATACTTGAAAATTACAGATTAAGGTGTAAGATTCAGGCGCTAGAGAGGTGGATTGGTCTTAAGAACACTTGATACTCTTTCAGTGGACCTGGATTCAGTTCTTCTCATCCGTGTGGCAGTATTGAGCCATCTGTAACTCTAGTTCCAGGGGATCTGCCACTCTCTTCTGGCCTCCAGGGGCATCTAGTAAAACATGCACATACATAAACTTAGAGTAAACAAATCTTTAAAGAACAGTTAGGTATAGAATTCAGTGATTTGTATTAACAGGTTTGTGAAACCATCACTGTGGTAAATTACGCAATATTTTCATCACTTCTAAATGAAATTCTATACATGTAGCTATTACTTTCCATTCTATCACTATCCCAAAACAATTACTGATCTATTTTTATATGTATTGAGTTCTCTATTAAAGATTTTGTGTGTGTGTGTGTGTGTGTGTGTGTGTTTGTGTGTATAAATGCTTGAGTGTGTTAAATGTAATGTGGTATATGTGTACAAAAGTATATGGGTGCATTTGCCTGCCTCAGCTAGAAGTATGTACATATATTCTGCTGTGTTAACTTTTCCCCTCAATACAGAGATTTTACCCTGAATGTGGACCTAATTGGTTGCTAACGATCCCCAGTCATCCTTTTTACTTACCCCCCATAGTATTTGGAGTTACAACTATGTACTGGGGATTAGATCATGTTTGCTCAGTAAGCACTCTTATACTTTGTGTCATTTCCCTCATGCTATTCTGGACTTTTATTTGCCTGATATAGTAGTTACCTTGGAGGATTAATGTTAAATAAGCTCACCCCTTTCTAGTTCTTTCTGAACTCTGGCTGGCTGGTTCAACTCAGTTATTCTGGCTCAAACCCCTCTTAAAAAGCTGACTGATTCAAATTGGCTTACCTCAACTTCTCACTGAATTGGACTGCTTGACCTCAAACTAACTCTGGCAATTGTTCTTATCTTCTGGCTCTTGTCTTTCTTATGCTCTGGTTTCACCTGCCTTTCCTGACCTGAACTGAACCATATGAACTCACTAGCAAACTCAGCTCCAGTGTGCACTGATTCCCAACTCACTGGGGAAATTAGTCTTTACCTCTGCACTGCTCTTAAATAGCTTTTCTCCTGAGAGTTGGGGGTATCCTATTTCTGACTCATTGTGTCATATCTTTCTCTAGTTCATCACTTTGTCTGCCCCTTAATTAGTCGTCATTGTTTGAGATTAAATGTATCCTAGCCAGAGGGATTAAATATGTGTACTAAGTGTGTCTGCATTCCAGCGGATCACACAGACCTGAAAGTCTTTGGATGTGATCAGAGCAGTCATGTTGCTGGATTAAAATTCCTTTATATGCTGTGAACTGAATTATAGAATATATGATGTCTTGGGACTGGCTTCTTTCACTTAGTATAGCATTCATAAGGCCCATTAATGTTATAACACATATTAGTTTGTGTCAGGAGTATGTGCATCATTAGATGGATGGAGCTCTGGACTGAGTGAAAATTGAGAAATCAAGCTGAGTACTTGCATTCATCTCTTGACGTTTCCTGACTACAGATGTTGGCTTCCCAACCAAGAGGTAATATATACGTGAACAGTAAGACAGAAGAAACTCTTCATATTTAAGTTGTTTTTCTCAGATTATTTGTCACAGCAACAACAAAAGCAATTGATATAAGAGCCTTCTGAGAATCCAGAATGAGCTCTGTCCTTCAGGATCTGATATTTTCAAAGAACGTTTCTTCTAAAAAGACATACAGATGCCAATGAACAAAACCTGTTGACTCTGGCTTTTAGCAGGCCAAGAACATAAAAAATCTGTGGGTGTGACGAGAAAGGTAAGCATCATCATGTCTATGTTGAAAGAGTTAGGTTTCAGAGAATGTTCTGAACCAGAATGAGCATGTATAGAGGTGCCAAGGAAATGGCAATACTCTGTAATTCTCAGATTCCCTCAAGGGCCTATGGGATAGATGTGCTGTGACCTACATTCTTGTGATCTAGGATAGCACACTCCAAAGCACACTATAGAATCTGACACTTGGAGATGACTTAAGATGGAAGGCTTAGACTAAGCAGAACTTTCCTAGAACCTTTCAGAACCAGAAAAAGCCTACTGTGGGACTCTAGAGCCATCCAATGATGAGCTGTGTGAGGTGACGACAATTTCTATGACTTGGTGCTACTCAGTTGGCTCATATTTAACACAATGGACTAGACTAGATGATGATTTGCTAAAACATACATACCATTTATTGAATGTCCATAGATGCTAAAATGCCTATGCCACACTAAGAATTTGGCTTATGATTTCATATATTCCTTAAAACCAAGCCAAGAAAAGAAACTAGTGATGGTCTCATTTGGCTGCAAAGACTTAGACCTAGCTAAGAGTGTAAGGGTCAAGGACATGCTGTAAGGCAATAGTAGAGCCCACATGAGATCCACATCTACCTGAGACTGATTTATCTGTCTCTCATCTTCCTCCACAGCATACATCCTTAGCCTGGAGATACCACATACAAGTCTGAACTGCACACAGCCTGACCTATGTTGTTGTAATAGTAGCTCCTCTGGCTGCTGTGACCAAAGACAAGACAAAGGCTACCCAAGGAAGAGGATTTTATTTGGGCTGACAGTGGGAGAGGAAGATCACCATGTCAGGAAGGCATGGCGGAAGGGCTGTAAAGCATTTTTGTTACATCATGTCAACCTAGGCAGAGAGAGATAATACTGATGTTCACCATAATTAACTTTTGATTTACAGTCCAATGCCCAAGCCTATGCAATGGTGCCACCAATATTTAGGGTGGTTCTTACAACTACAGTTAATTCAATGTAGACATCCCCTCACAAATATGCCCAGAGGCTGGATTCTTAGTGATTCTAGATCTTGTCAAATTGATAGTTAATATTAGCTATCATAATAGGTCCGTTTCTGGGGGATATGCCACATGCAGAATAATTTTTAAATGTTTACTTATTTATTTGTGGGGGTGAGCACAAATTCTAGGGAGTGTATGTAGAAATCAGGAGATTCCTTGAAGGAGTTCATTTTCTTTTTTTACCTTGTGGATCCTGGGCATCAAACTCAGGTCCTTAAGTATGGTGGCAGGTCTAAACTGAATCATTTCACTGGCCCAAAGCTAGTTTTCAACAGAAATATTACTTGAGAAGGATAGGTTTCTTATTGAAGTTGGGAATACTTAGGAAAAACTCTGACTTGAGAGTAAAGCATTCAGTAAGAAGTATGAAACATCAGTAGAAAGTGATTCAGTGATGTCAGTTTGGACTGCTGTGCTCAACATCTGTGTCCTTTTTCAGTCTATAAATGTTAAGTTCCCGTCTCTGTAACATTGAGAGGGCTTTGCATAATCCTAATATATCAGGGCTAGAGGAAGCCTTGGAGACAGGTGGTGTTGACATTATATACTTCATTTGGAACACTAGTGTAATTAAATGAATTCATTTATCCAGCACACATTTAATGAGAGCCTACCACATTTCCAGTATGGTACCAAAGGCCAAGGTACAGAAATGAAGCTGCATGGCCATTGAATTAAGATCTTCATGCTTAGTGGATACAATTTCAATAAACATGGTAAATGCTGATTGTGTTGGGAATTCTAGGGGATGCTGAGTGAGTCAGCAAAGGCTGGTGTTTGAGCTAAGAGGAAAAAGGGGGAAGCAAACCTAGCAGAGCACATGGGATCTCCTGGCATTGGCCAAGCATATTCAAGGAATAATAGTAAAATTAGTGGAGAATAGAGCTTGTTATAAGCAAAGACTACAGAGGTCAGTATGAGGCTCTGCCCCAAATCCAATAAATTCTGACTGAGATGCAAACACTGCATTCTGTAACCTTCAGAACATTTCAATGCCCTATTCCCCTTCTATCACATCTGTTTTATTCTGCCCAGTGTTAGTGGGTCTCTTACTCTTGGGACATGGGATGAATTCCACATGCATTTGAACTTCTTCAGCTGATAGGTCTCCAGATCATGAGAAATAGTTTTGTGATGTGTACGAACTAGCCCTGGCTCTCATACCTGATTTTGTTTCTGTTTTCAACATGCAGTTAAGCTGTAGATCCCACTTGGCGTGGGGGCCTTCAGTCACACAGGCTGCTGAGAGTGTCTGCTATGTGTGCGCATGGTTGAAAATTCCTTCTGAATAAAGTCATTGTTCCCCAAGCAAAAAAGGAGAGTAACTAAAAACTCAGAGATTGGAGACTGTTCTGTGTTCCACAGAAAAGAGAAACAGAAAGAGGAACTGTTTGCTGTCTGCTTTTTCTAATAGTTCTTTTTATCGGCTTCTTGGCTTTCTTTCAGAATTCAGTAACCTCATATCTGCCCTGTCTTCATGGTGCTGCTGTTTGTTTGATATATTTTTCCAGACTAGATGAACGTATACAGAAGTGTAGAAGATCCACTGTTATAGCACCCCTACAGAATTTTCTTGTCTCTTTCTATTGAAGGCTTCTACCAAATTCTTGTCCGTTCACTAAGATAACAGTGATGACAGAGCTTTGTGAAGGTCGCCTCTTCTCTGTCTCTTTAGCATTCCTTGAAGATGTTTTTCTACTGTAGTGTAGCATCAAATATTTTGCCCTGTTGCTCCTTTTCTGGCTGCAGTGGGACTTCGACAATGTTTACCTAAAGATGGTGCTTTGACGAGAGCTTCCTATCAGCTAAAGCCTAGAGGGCTTTTGGAGGGTGGTCTCTCTGACCTGCTGCTGCCCTCTCATCCTCTATGTCCCGTTCTCACCCCAAAATGGTCATTGGAGCCAGAATTATTCTTCTCCAAGCCAAGTCATAGACACTAGAATCCTACTTCCCCAAATTATATGATAAAACCCAGAGAGCCCACTATTTCCTCTCTTTCTTGAGAATCCTCCTGCTAGAGTGATTCATCCCAAATCCATGAAGAAGGCAAACTACATAGAGAGGCCCAAAACAACTGGAACAGACTGACCTTACTGATTTTGCCCCCTGCAGTCTATTACTATTAAATAGTAACTGTACACCTCTTGTATAATTACATTTCTAGACAGTGTCTGTTCATCAAAGGGCTTGCAGAGACATCCGGGTCTAGATTCTCCAATCTGAAGTGTCCTCCTTCATATAAAATGAAGATTAATTTTGATTAAACTAATTTACTACATTTTTTTCTCTTGCTAATTTGTCTTTTGTTATAAGAATGTCAGCCATGACCCTTATGACAAGTAAAGAAAGACGTCACATTCTTCTAACTTAGTAGCTGTCCTGGTTTGCTTTCTATTGCTATGACAAAGATCAGAGCCAGAGGCAACTTGAGGAGGAAAGGGTAGGCTTTATTTTACAATTCTTTATCAGAGTTTTTGGTTGAGGGAAGCTAGGGCAGGAACTCAAGGCTAGAACCTGGAGGCAGGAACTGAAACAAAAGCCATGGAAGACTACTGCTTAATGTAGCAGTTCTCAACTTTCCTAACCCTGTGACACTTCAATAGAGCTGCTCATGTTGTGCTGGTCCCCAACTGAGCTCCAATACTGAGACCAGAAATGTTCATATTTTCCTACCATAGCATTTGGAGATGGTTTATTAACAGTTGAGCTGGGCTGTAGAAGACTTAAAAACAGTTCAGTATATCTTCACAAGCAAGTTAAAAAAAATCAGTAGTGTAATAGCATGACCAGCACTCATCATGGAGATATATGCAACCTGCAAAGTTCAATGGATGAGGGAATGCCTTGCATAGTGGAACACAAGGAGAATATATCTTCAGAGTTAGGCTAAGTTAATTGGTAGAGTAGGAATAAAATAATCACTGAGGGAGAAGATTGCAAAAAAGAAGAAGAAAAAAGAAAAAGAGGGAGACAAATAGACACAGAGAACAGAGGGAGAGAGAGAAGACACAAAGCACATTTAGACTGAAGAGGGCATTTGTATAGAAATGACCAGACCTTGCATGGCATATGAAAGTGTGCATAATCTGGAGAGAAAAAGACTTGTAGCTGTGTCATTGAGGCCTGCTAAATACCCTCGTGTAACATCACCTAACAAATGCTAACATGGCTATGATACTGCTGTATTTAGGTAAGACTTTAGTCTGAGGCTGGAAAGTCATGTTTTAAGGCCTTGAGGCCACCTGTCAAGTGAATGAGTTGGGAGTTTTTATTCTTGGGTTAGATGCTTTTGCAACTGCCTCACCTAGATTTGAAGAAATCCTTGCGAAAACTTGGAAATGAGGGCCTTGAAGTACCACAGGATTAAGCACTCTAGGACTTCAAGGAGACTCCTGTCACTTGTATGGCTGTGAGTGTGAAGCTGGGGGACTATAAGTCGTGACTGTGTAAGGAAGCTATGGGGTGAGTTACAAGGAACAACCAAGGATGAAAGTTAAGTACCACGGAAGAAAGGAGGGAAGTAATTACAGTTCTGTGAGCTAAGCATAAAAAGATATTTTGAAAAAGGAGCCAAAGTGGGAATGGAAGAGATTAGGCTGCAAGGTTTCCAAGGGCTAGCTAGCAAAAGCTTTTGGGTAAATCAAAGCTTACTACAAATTTCATTGGATTTTATATTATTGTAGGAAATGAAAAAGCAGCCCATTGGACATTAAGCTAAGGATGAATGTAAAGCTAAAATGTAACAGAGGTCCCTGGAGCATTGTGTATCTAAAGGGCTGAGTCTAGGAACTATGGACACTGGCGTTTCAGAACCTTATGACTTTACTTATTACCTAGGGAAAATGGAGGCCAGGAAGACTGCATCACATCAAAACATGACTGAGCTTATTGCAAAATAGGGGACAGAGTATGAGATTCTACCACTCTAGTCAACTCTTCATGCAGCGTATGACATTAGTCATTAGTGCAGATGTGGAGTGCCCCAGTCAGGGAAGAACTCCATAGAAGTCTACCCATGGGACAATCATGGAACATGTGGGAAGAAACAGGACTGGATTTCAAAGCATGATGGGAGACAAGACAAGGAGAAGTACGGCCTGGTACCCCATAACTGGAAGAAAATGAAACTACTATAGATGGAGGTTGAGACTATTGGGTGGTGGTAAGGAAGAGGCAGAGAAATACGGAGGCAAGAAGAAAAAGGCCAGAGTACTGTTAGCATTCTTCCAGGACAGTGTTTGAATTTTATGCGAGTCTTTGTGAAGGTTAATCTTGATTGTCTACCTGATGGGATTTAGTATCACCATGGAAACACACACTTGGCTATGTCTGTTTGCCTGAGCTTAATTGTAGGTGGAAGGTTCACTCCAAATGTAAGTGGAGTCCTACACTGAATAAATAGAAGAAGGGCAGCTAGCCACCAGCATCCTCTCTGTCCTCTGCTGTTTGGATGCAATATAGCCAAGCACCCCATGCTCTCAGAGCCAGGAATTCCATCCCATGCTCTCAGAGCCAGGAATTCCACCCCATGCTCTCAGAGCCAGGAATTCCACCCCATGCTCTCAGAGCCAGGAATTCCTTGTCATAATGGACTATACTCTGGAACCACTGTACAAAATTAAGCCCTCATGTTATTTTTGTTATCTTGGCTCTATTTACTCATGGCTGGTCTTTTACTTGATATCCAGTGTCATTTTTCCATCTTAAATCCAAGCCACTCAGGCTGAGTTGGGTGTCATTCAGAAAGTCATATTTGCCTCTAGTCATGTTAACACCTATGGGATGTGTTTAGAAGGACATTTTTCTAACACGTTTTGTGTTTGTTTGTTTGCTTATTTTGTTTTTTAATGATATGTGAAAGACTGGGAGTATATACTATCTAGAAGGCCTCACTAAGAAAAACAAAACAAACAACAAAACCCAGAAAGGAAACACTCTTCCTTTTTTATTTCAAATTAAAGTTTAATACATTTAAATTTTCCTGCCCACAGGAAATTTTGTGTGTTACTTAGAATGTTTTCATGAGGAGACAGTTAGCTGTGGGTATAGTATTTGAGTAGTTTATTTTAGGGTTGATGTGGGACTAAGAGAAGTGAAGAAAAATTAAGCCATTGTCATCTGCACTTTATTCTTCTAACTTCCTTTGAAAATACACCTCTTCCATTCTTCCTACCCTTCCAGATACTAATAAATGTGTGTGTATGTGTGTGTCTGCAATCTGCATAGTATTTCTATATCAAAATAATCACCATTAAGGTAAGTCTTGAAGGTTTGATTTGTAGCTCTTAAATTCTCACCCTACATAAGCAGACTTGGATTTATTTTTAATCCATAAGTTACATTACTCTTAGCTTCATGTCCTTGTGCAGAGCACAGTAACTCTAGAACTAGATAAAATTATATTTTCTCTTAGGAAAATAGCTTGAATGTGAGCTTTGAGAAGTTGGAGACTATGTCTCCTAGAAGAAAACATATAAGGATTTTGCTGGAGCAGTCAGTCCCCAGCCATCTGCACACTGTAGGTCTTTCTTTCAACCTTTTTGTGTACAAGAGTTGTGTTGTAGATATATCAGTTGGAACCAGGCTCCTTCGATCAGTGCCTTTCTCCAAATGCTCTCAGTTTGGTGCTAAGGGAAGTTTTCTTGATGAGAAGTAAGGGCTAAGTTTATTCATGGGTATAGGATAAATACTTAGAATGTAGTTAGGAACCATCCTCTTTTATTTAAGTGGTGGTTATACATTCTTTTCCAAAATCCATGACCTCACTAACCCTGAGTGGTTGGCTAGCTTTCCAGTGCTAGGCATGATTTCTCTTTTGTTGAGTGGGCTATATCCAAGTAGAACTGTTGGTAACCACCAAGTAGTGTGCCACTACTGTACCCTTAGGGTTATCATGGCCTGATGGTCATTATTAGGATTCATAGGCATCGTAGCTGGGTAGGACTTGGGTGTTTTCCTTCCTTGGAAGCTTGTATGATACCTTCAGCTTTCTGGTAACATGAAAGCTGGTCCTTAGTGAAAACATTTTCACGTCAGATTTATGTTAAGCCCTCTGTGGTCCTTGTTAGTGGAAATTATGTTTCTG
>JADRCD010156387.1:0-15202 GCA_019843815.1 Montemys delectorum | reverse complement strand
CTCTGTTTGCATTTCCAACTATTCAGTGATTTGTTTAAGAAATAGGCCATAGGGACTGTTCTGTCAGTGTTTAGGAACACTCAGCTTATTTGTGTCTCCCACAGCTCATGCTGAACTCTGTCCATTTTCTCATATACCTGCAAGGACAGTGGAGGGGAGAGTGCTGTAAGCTGGCCTTATCAGTGGGTGATCTTCAGCCATATTGCAAAGCATTTGGGTAACACTTTCCCTGTGCCTTTGACCTTGCTAGGTAGTTCTCACCCCAGGCCACCTGTATTTTACTCCATTAAGGAACCTCACATTCATGCCAGGGATACATAACTGACAGATTTTAATTGATTGACCATGCCGGAAATAATTTTTAAAAATTTTTTCCCCCTTTTTTGGTTTTTTTGAGACAGGATTTCTCTGTGTAGCCCTGGCTGTCCTGGAACTCACTTTGTAGACCAGGCTGGCCTCAAACTCAGAAATCCACTTGCCTCTGCCTCCCAAGTGCTGGGATTAAAGGCGTGTGCTACCACTGTCCAGCCAGAAATAAGTTTTAAGGTGTATTTTTTTATAAGAAAAGTTTGTGTACATAATGAAAGGCTTAAAATGAGAGAAATTTATTGAGAAGAAATAAAATCACTGGGCATACTATTATCTAGAGATCACAAATATTATTTACTGTGCTTGATTTCAGATATACTTAAACATATTGAAAATCTACTGTTTTATAATTGTGGCCAAAACCAGCTTCAGTGGAGAGAGTTCATATACCAGTTAGGGAATTGGAAAGATCTTGTTGGGAATTGGAGATGTTGGTGAGCACTCAGTACATGGATGGAAATTGCAGCCAGAACCCATGAACAAATGCCCTGGAAGCACTTCCATCCAAGGAAACAATCCTCTAGCTGAATGCTAGGTGAAGGGACATGATCTTTTAAGAGAGAAGGTATTTGGGGAAAGCAGGTGGATATGAGGCATGGGCTCTCCAGCTTGGAAGGGAAACTTATCCAGACTTCCCTAACTGTGTATAGTTCCATTGTCTGTCCATTACCCAACCTTTGTTGCTTTCCTTGCCTCTCTCCTAAATAATGTCCTGAGTTTGATGCTGGGAGATAGATGAGGTGATAAAGTGTAGGCTTTACAAGCATAAGGATCTGAGTTTAACCCCCTGGACCAAGTAATAAGCTGGGTGTGGTTGTCCATACTTGTGATCCGACCGTAGGGAGGTGGAGTGTCCCTGAGGATACTTGGAGTTCCAGGTCGATGAAAGACCCTATGTCAATAGAAAGTGGACAGTGACTGATAAATAACAACAAATGTTGTCCTTTTGCCTCTGCTGGTATGCTTGTACACACACACACACACACACACACACACACACACACACACACACACACGCACACACGCACACATACACACAAACCCAAATAAAACAAGACCCCAAAACAAAACCACAAGCCATCCTGACCCTGATCACATGTTGTCTGTACAGTTAAAGCCTGTAGCAATGGAATTGGGATTGGCCATTGTTACTGGAGTCAGGGAGACTCAAAGGCAGATGAGGAAGCTCAAGATTCAGAATGGAGGAAGGGAAAGGTTTCCAGTGGCTGGAGGCAGGCTAATTGGGAGCAGCACTCTGAAATGATTGGTGAAACTGCTAACTGAGCTCTTCCTCTTGGATCTAGGGAATACCTGTCAGTTCGCCAGTCCTGTGCATCCTGTTTTTGGTGCATTGTTACAGGATTTTTATTTGCCTCTCTGGAAAGTTCACTTCCCTAGCAAACAGTCGTCCCATAGTCTTACTTTCTGCAAATTTAGCTTTCTGGGCACTGATGACAATGAGTTTGTTTGTTTGGCTGTCTATAGACTTGTACATTAGAATTCTATTTTTATATGGGTTTGATATATATCTATTCGGTCTCGTGCTGCATTTGAAGTTTAATAGTGTCCTTTGGTGGACATAGGTACCAATATGATCTTGAAGTGGCTGCTATTGTAGTCATTCCCATTTTACCTGAAGAGATCTGAAGATCAGTGAGGATATAAATCAGCAAGGGCCACACAGCAAGAGTCTGGCTTCAAATCTTGGTAGTTACGTTCTCCAAATCACTCTCTTATACTGCCTCTTTCAGCTACTCAGAGACAGAGTCTACCCTGTCTTTGCCCACGTGTTAGAAAATAAGAACTTAAAAATGGTATTTTGCTGGTGGCTTACCAAAGACTTGCATTGGGTCAAGCCAGTGATCATTTCAGCATGAAGGGGTAAGGGGCTCATGGGCTCCCATGCCTAACTAGGAGCTATTGACAGTAGATGATTGTTGGAGGAAGTCACTTTTCTTCAAGGATGCTTTGCCCCTGGTAGATTGACTATGCTCTAGTGGATAGCCACACAGCTATGTGTATGTGGACAGCACAACATTGACTCGGTAGATTGTAAACACAAAAAGACAATATGGAGTTGGGAGGGTGTGTGTGATTGGGTGGCGTAGATCTGGGAGGAAGTAGGGGGATGTCTCAGTTAGGGTTACAATTGAAACACCATGACCCAAGCACCTCAGGGAAGAAAGGATTTTTGGCTTACACATGAAGGAAGTCAAGGCAGGAATTCAAACAAGGTTAAGAACCTGGAGACAGGAGCTGATGCCAAAGCCGCAGAGGGATGCTGCTTATTGGCTTGCTTCCCATGTTTTGTTCAGCTTGCTTTCTTATAAAACCCAGTACTTCTTATAAAACCCAGTACTTCCCACCCAGTGGAAGTCCCAACTACAATGGACCAGCTCCTCCCTCATCATATCAATCACTAATTAAGAAAATGCCCTATGGGCTTGCCTACAGCCTGATCATATAGAGAAGCATTTTCTCAGTTAAAGATCTTTCTTCTAGTGACTCAAGCTTCTGTCAAGTTGACATGAAACTTGACAATATGGAAAAATAGGGAGTGAGAATAATCGAAATGCACATATGAAATAAAAATATGCACATATGAAATTCTCAAAGAATTAGTAAACATACTACATTAAAGAATGGGCCCCTTTTCTCCTACTGGGTTGTCTCATCTAGCCTTGATAGGAGGGTTTGTGCCTAGCCTTATTGTAACTTCTTATGCAGTGTTCAGTTGATATCCCTAGGAGATCTGCTCTTTTCTGAAGGACAACAGAGGAGGAGTGACTGGGGGGTAAGAGCAAGTTTCAGGGGAGGGAGGACTAGAGGGACAGGAAACTGCAGTAGGGATGTAATGCTGAGCGGAAGATTAAAAAAAGAGCCTTCTCTACTAGCCAAATTCGCCCCTGTTGAATTTCTTCCTGAAGAAGTTGGTCCTTTCTGTAAGCCCACTTTTTAAAATCATCTTGGAGGACTTTGAATCCTCTTGATTCTGTTCATCTATCTCACTTCCCCTTTAAATTCTCAAATGGGCAGAAAGATACAGAGGATAGAGTCTGGGAGAGGGGAACAGATGGTGCCGGGACATCCTTGGATACCTGCTCAAGAGTCCTGCTGCCCAGGTCTGGCTGGTAGCTGCCCTGCTTAGTGGGCTAAAGACCTTGAGCTGATTTCTCATTTCACCTCAGTGTCAATTTCCATTGCCTCTTCAGTATGCCCCAATGATGCTAAAATACTGCCTAGTCTGTGAGCGGGGGTGATTGCAGTACAGACAGAAATCATTTATGTGATTCTGGGGCAGATGGTAAGTGCTCTATGTAAATTAGAATGCAAATTTCTCCCAAGTTTTCTGTTTTTCTTCTTTTTGTTTTTTTTCCTCCTCCTGTGGCTCTGACAATATGGAATGGAGGAATTTGAATTGTTGAAAGTTTGAGCTGGGAAAACCATACCTACTACCCCCTTTCAAACATTGTCTTGGGAAAAGTGAAGTTAGAGTTGATAAAAAAAATGGCCTTCTTCATTTGCTCCTGCCTCCCTGCATATTTGCCAGCCTACACTGTTCATCCAGATTGATTGTCTAATATTCATGGGAGAAAAAGACTGAGTATCTTTTTTTTTCCCTGATTCAGTTGAATGATTGCTCTTTGTGAATTCAGATAAACACACAATACATTAAGAGCTTTATGTCCTATTTTATGTTTCTTCTCTGGGTTACCATCCTTGGAATCAGAGCTTGGAATGGGTAGACACTGGATGAATAGGCTGTGGAGGAGCTGTGTGGGGATGCTTAGCCTTTTGTTGGCTGAAATAATAGCATATCAAGAGGCTTATCCTTCTTGGGTAGAAAGCACAATGGAATATTTTAATAGTTAATTTAACAAAAGAAAAGAGATTTACATCCCAACACAATTCATTTTCTGTCTCTATGGTATCATCCCATAATCTGAGAAGCTAGGGAATTCAGCACAAAGGTGGCAGATCAGTGGCTTAGTGGTACTGGAGAGGCTGGAACTACTGTAGCCAGATAGGATAGTCTCAGGCATCCTGCAAGATGGCAGGGATGAAGGTGCTCAGTAGAGAGAAGGGGGAGGGACTGGTCTTCCTAATGACCAGGAGAAAGAAGCAAAGTTGACGGCTGAGGTTGGGCTCAGTGTTTGAGGTCTGAAGACTGAGGAAAAGGTGTGGAGGAAGCATCTAGTGGGAGAGGATGTGATGGGCTCATATTAGGATCTGCTTGAAGTTGTGGTCAAGGCTGCAATGGCTGGATTGGCCTGGCATAAACTTTTCCTCAGCCACTTACAGCTCTTGGTACAGATGCAGAACAAAGGGAATCTTGGTTTTAACTGCAAAGATGTGGGTTAGCCAGGCAAGTTGGATAAAGCAAGAAGTGAGAGGAAACAATGACAAGAGCTAGGGAATCTGATCCACGCAAGAACAGCCAGTGAGGACATGGTGTTGGGTAAGATGAGGTACAATGAAGAGGGGTAGGATCCAGGGACCATAATTCCCTGAGGGGTTGAAGAATCACAGGAATATAGTTGAAACTGAGATTTCAGAGGACCTACAGTGACTGCAAATGACAAGGTCTGGGGTGAAGCCTTTGGAATGAGTACCTGAAGAGGGATGGAGGCTAAGCTTATTGGAGATAAGACAGGGAACAGAATGAGCAGGTTATTGGAAGAGTCACCAAAGCAATTCTTGAAGTTACTAATAATCAAGACAAAAGTAGGCTGGAGACAGTGATGGTGAGCCAAGAACTGACTGGTCCAGGATGGATGGTCCAACTTTAAGATGCTGGTAAACAGGATGGGGGACGAAGTAATTGGATATCAGGAGGCTCAGAGGTGCAGGAAGGGAAGGGGGAAGACAGTCTGGAACAGAGGGAGAAGGAAACTAGGTCACCTCTTGAGCTGGAGTTTCGGCGACAACACAGCCTTCACTTGAAGGATCTTCTCAGGAGAGCAGTGGGGCCTCTTCAAATGGCTCCTTTGTAACAGTCATAGAATAGGCCAAATGTATTGGGGATGATGTACAAGGCCATCACAATGAGTAGTGAATGTACACATTGCTAGAGAAGGGCTCCTGGGAGGCAATCGTGGGGAGGAGGTGAAAGATGGCCTAAATTTTAACAAATGGGTAGAAGCCACCCTTGGAGACAGGGAGGAAAGAAGGGGAGAAGTTATGGGCAGACATGTAGCCATGTGGCTGGATTTAGAGTATTGATAATCAACTGATAAACACAGAAGAGGGAGGAATAGAGGTGGTGCTCTCATCCTGGAGTGCCTTTTGGTATCATCCTTGGATTTTGAAGTTTTCTTGGAGTGATTGAGTCACTGAACGAGCATAAGCAGAAAGTGACTTGGCTACAAAGACCATCCTTGTGCTTTGTTATTCGTGTGCCTGTGACTGCGCATGTCCGTGCTGGTTTGTATGGTGCCATGTGTTAGGATGGTTCAAGTAGTTCCATCTCTGATTGCTTTGTTTTGAGCATTAGTCTCTTGGAGATTACATCTTTAAGAATATAGATCTAGATTTGACTTCCTATTGTCACTTACCAGTTTATGGTCTGTGATTAATGACTTGCACTTCCTGACCAATCAGTAAAATGGGAATAATAGCGCCTAGGTGAAGTTTTCTTGGGGGGCTGCACAATCTTTAGTCATGTGCTTGGTGGAATGAGTCACAGGGACACGGTAACTGTTCATTGTAGTCTCTCTGGTGTGTTTTATGTTGGGTTATTTCTCTTTAAAATGTTGTTTTTTTTTTCTTTTAATGTATATGGCTATTTTGCCCGTATGTTAGTCTGCGTACCACATGTAAGTGGTGCCTGTGGAGGCCAGAAGAGTTTGTTGGATCCCTGGTTGTGAGTCAATTTGTGGGTGCTGAGAATTGAACTCTGGTCTTCTGGAAGAACAGCCCATGCTCTTAACTACAGAACCACTACGTCCCCCAGACTATCTGCATTATTCCTTGTGGCTTGGATGTGGATTGAAATCACCTGATTCCATTTATTATTGGGGCAAGCTTTTGCTATGCTACCCAGCCAGTCTCCAATTGAGATTATCCTGCCTCAGTCTTATGAGTGCCAGGGACTAGACTTACACCACTGCATGCTTGCTCTAGTTTTGAAACTCATACCTACAGGGATTCTGGTGGATTTGATTAAGGGTATAGCCTGGATTGTTTCTATGAGATCCAATGATGATTCTTACTTGTAATGAATGTCAGGCAGGTACTGAGCTCAGAGTGTCAGGGAGTAGCCAGCTGCATTTGTATCAGCTGGGATTCATTAAAATGCAAATCCTCCCTGATCTACTGAGTAGAAGCTTGAGGGCTTGGGCCATCAGTGCATGCTCTAAAGAGCTTCCTGGTGGCTATAGTTTATATCAGCTTTAAAACAGCTGATGTAGGGCAAGGAGTTCAGAGCAGTCACCTTGGCCTTTGAGGTCTTTTCCTTCAGATCTGGTAAGTGTCTTACATGTTTCTATTCTTTTTAATCCCCAAGAGAACTGTACCAATTGAGCTACATACCTAGCCTGATTTCAGTTGTCTTTATGGTTGAGCATGCTTATTCTTGTAGTCCTGACACTCAGGAAGCTGGGTTCAAGGCCAGTCTGAGCTATGAAGTAAGTTTTAGGGTAACCTGGGCTAGAGTGAGACCCCACTTCAAAAACAAATTCTATAGTATATATGTACTGTATTTTCTTGATCCATTTATCTGTTGGTAAACATCCAGGCTAGTTCCATTTCTTACCTATTTATTGTGTGTGGGACAGCAATAAAAACAGGTATGCAAGCTTCTCTGTGATATGCTGACTTAAAGGTCATTGTGTCTGTGTCCTGCAGAGCCATAGCTGGGTCATACGACAATTCTGTTTTTAATTTTAATTTTTGAGAAACTTCTATACCTGTATGCTTTTCTAGTTTCAGAGGGTTCGCTCTCTCTCTCTCTCTCTCTCTCTCTCTCTCTCTCTCTCTCTCTCTCCCTCTCTGTATACTTAGTGTTTACTCTTCTTACAGATTTGAATATTGTTTTGTTGTTTTGCTTTTTTTTTTTGCTGTCTTATACTATGATATGTCATGGAGTGGCTCTTATCTGATAACATCGATTTAATTCTAAATGTCTCTTGTGTTTGGATGCTGATTTCTTTCTCTATATTTGAGATGTTTCATTTTCTAATTTATTGAATAATACATTCTCTCTGCCTATACTTTAAAAAAAAATCCTTACTTCCTTTTGTCTTCTGGATTCTTTGCTTTTGTTTTTTGATTGTATCTCAGGATTCTTGGACATTGTAATCATGTTTATTCAGTTTTATTTATCAGTGTTTGTGTGTAGTTTTTCCTCAGCCTTGTCCTCTATCTCTGGTACTTTTCCTTTGGTCTGGCTGAGTCTATTGATTATGGTTTGGTGTTTTTATTTGATTTAAGAGATTAATTTTTATTTCCAATATTTAAACATGTTTCTCACCTGGGCTGACAATGGTCCTTTCAAGAGCCAAATACCGTCTAACAGAAACTCCAACACCAGGCATGAGAAGCCCTCTTTTTGAGTTGTTGGTAATGGTCATTCAGGAATGCCCAAAACATTTTATTGCTGTTGCTCCTGGCTGTCCCCCGGATGTGGAAGATAAGTCCTTACAGGTGAAGAAACTATGCATTTAGACCACTGGGATGGAACTGACTGGAAAGCCTCCTCCCTGAGAACCAGTTTTCATAGCATCAGAATGAAGGGAACAACCAGCAGTCTTGCCCAACTATGATGCCTATGAACAACAACAATGATCAGTGCACACGATTGGCTTTGCAGTCTTTGGGCTGGGGAGGGTGTCTCACCCTCCTCTGACTCCCCAAGTTATATTCCCAAGGGTATTTAATGTTCCAGCTGGAAAGGTTTCTCCCACATGTGGGGGTAGTGAGAGCAACCACAAACTGAGCTCTATATAGGCTGAGGACTTGCTTTCCCACTCTGAAGATCTCCTAATCACTTTACTGTGGGGATATACGTTCAAATTATTGGTGCCTGAATCAGTGAATGGTAGACAGATGTATTCAGAGATTGTCCCCCGCACCCCACTAACCTCAGTTTCAACACTATTGAACTTCAGTGCTATTCATTAGTTGATGGCATTTACTCCTAGGTGTCACCATTCCCTATGCATTGGTGGCCAGAGCAGAACCTCTTGTACTCCTCAGCTTGTCAACATCTATGCTATGTCTTATCCTGGAGTTGTAAAGGATTAAATTCAGGCTCCTTGAGTCATGGTCATTCTATTCTCAGGCTCCTCCCCCAGCTATTTCAGTTTTAAATAATAGGCTCCCTGGCCATTGCCTTCTGAGTCATACAGAGTGACAAAATTGAAATTATTTCCACCTGCTGATATGTCTATCCGAGCAATAGGGTCTCACCAAACGCCATGACTTGATTTGAGGCTTGTCTTGAGGGTAGAACTCTGTCTCTTCACAGGGTTGCTTGGCTTTCCTGTTGATGAGGCCTCCTTTCTCCTACCTTCCCCCCCCCCCCCACTAGGAACTGTTTAGGTGGAGCTGCCTTTAATTTGAGTTCTTTCTTTCTGGTGCATCAGCCACCATTTCTTGGCACCTTTCCACTGTTCCCTCACTGTCTTTGTGAATCTTTCAAGTCTGCCCTTCCCTCTCTGAAACTGTGATTTCTTTCTCATACTCATCACTCTCCTTTGTTGGGTCACACAGGCAGCACACTGTCTGCTATCTCACGAAGAACTGGGCAAATGATATTTGTTACTGATGTTTGTTAGCTTCATTTCTTGCTCTGGGAACATTGATTTTTATCTGAGGCAATATGAGCAAATGAGTGTCTGATCCAGGGAACTTTCAGGAGGTGTTGGGGTGTATTGTCTTTACACAGGTTATAATCCCTGTAATGACAGCCCACTTCTAGGCAACTCAGCACACATCTGCTCCTCTGTCTTCAGAAGCAGTCATTGCTGGGACTGGAGAGATGAATCAGTGGCTAAGAGCACTTGTTGCTGTAACTCCAGGGGACCTGATATCCTCTTCTGGCCTCTAAGGGCACAGACACACAGACACACAGGCACACAGACACACAGACACACAGACACACACACACACACACACACAGACACACACACACACAGACACACACACACACACACATACACACACACACACACACACACACACACACACACACACACCCTAAATAAATAAAGCACTCACTGCTATGCTCTCTCTACCCATACTTTCCCATAGTTCCACCAATGCTGATGCTGATACTGCCTTGTACTAGACCTAAAATTTCATGGAATATAAGATCTTGGAGAAGCCCAAGATTATTTTAATTCAATTACTTCATTCAGTGCTCGGCTTCAGGAGTAGCCTATAGGATCTTGGCTCTGAATGAATTGCTTCAGGAAAAAAAAAAATCAAGCAGTGTAAATTGTGGTTTATTCCTCAGGGGATATATAAATGGAATTCCTTTCCAATTCCTTTTTATTTTCCTGTATTAGTTGATAAACATACTTTTATAGAATCCGTCTTTCCTCACCTAATGCTTTCTGGTTGATTTAAGAAGAAATAAAAATTTAACAAGACCTTTAAACTTTTATTACTTGATTTTTAAATTTTACTTTCTTGGTGTTTAGGTTGGAAGGGATGATAGACATCATCTCATCTGATCCTTCATGGGCTTCATCTGGCATGGGCCGAAGTCCAAAGGAGGAGAAACCCTGCCTAAGGCTCTACAACCTCACCCTCATAGATCTTAGCTTGAAAAAGACATTCCATATATGGACAGGAGTTGAGAACCACACAGATGTGTCATGGAAAGGTTCAAGAAAGCAGATCAGGGTAGTGGTAAGGGTAGAGCTCTGTGCTCCAACTAGAGTAGTGTTAAGGGAAATGCTGTGTACTCCAGCTAGGGTAGTGTTGGGGTGGTGCTATGTACTCCAGCTAGGGTATATCTGGAAGAAGGAAAGGATGAAGCCTAGTGATAGCCAAAGAGAGGATTTGGATCCCAGGAAGATATTTCCCACAGTTCTGACAACTTGTCAAGCCACCTTACACAAGAGACTACAACTATGACAGGTCAATGATGGGCAGAGCCACATCTCGACGAGTGCAAAGTTTTTAACACCTCTTTCCTGTATTTAAAGGTAAATCTTACATCAGTATGGGAAAGATGGGCTTAGGAAGGGTACCCAGATCACTTCATTTTTACCCCTTCTGAATGACATCACATGGAATACTAATACTAGTATGATTTGTAGTATGGATTATATGCTAGTGGTTATGGGAGAACTTCTGACCTTGTAGAAGGAAGTTCTTCATGATGTGCACTCATAAACACACCTGAGTGTTTTGAAAATTAGAAGGTCAAATGTCACTAGATCAGGGCCTATTAATAATACTCTCTGATCTCTTGATAAGGTTTTAAACAGAATGAACTTAAATGGTGAAAAATGTGGAAGGTAGTGGGGTGTTATTAAGAACACTAGCAGTAACTTTGGGAATATTAGCATCCGTTCTTAATTCAGTGGACTCTCAAACTGTATGAACATCTATTATATAAGTACGGTACAATACATGTTAAATACATTGGTAGTTAGATAGGAATCATCCCACTTGAATGAGCAAACAGGCTCTGGCTTTGCTGTGTATCAAGCTAGCTTAATTTCATCAAGGTCTCATTTTCCCATTGTTCTGCAGTTTGGTTGGTTGGGTTCTCTGCTGCTTTTGTCTGGGCTCACTCATGTAGATGCCAGAGAGCTGTGGAGTTGGAGAGGGCAGCCATCTTCACGTGTGTATTTGGCAGCTGATGCTAAGTGTGGACTGTGAGCTCCCTTGCTTCTGGATCATGTGGCTTCCCGTCTTCTAGCAGGCATAGAAAAGCATTCCCAGATAGAGGTGCAGGCTCTGGAATGTGAGTGACATTAATTTACCCCTCACATTCACAAGTCAGAGCAAGTTGTAAGACCATATCAGATTTAAAAATTAGGGAGCTGGGCAGCAGAAAGAATTTTCTCCATAGCAGATTCTGCAAAGAATTTGTAGATGTACTAATCCGCTGAGATACCTATGAGCAAATCTTTATTAGCCTTTGATGGTGAACAACATCTACAGCACATTTACACTTGCTCCTAAGAGACAGGCATCTGGGTGAGGCTTTGGGCACCTGGTATATCTGTTGAGTCCTGAGTTTCTGTGGTTTGGTGGGAGCATTGTCTGTGTTCTGTATATAAAAATAGCTGTATAAACCTAGAAACTAACAGCGTGTCTTTTCATTCTTAGAGAACCAGTCTGCCCACCTGTGGCTTAATTTTAGAGATCTGTTTAGATTTCACTCTCTGAATTGTTTACAGAAACCCAGGGCTAGGAATATGCCCTTTAAAAATGACGAGTTTTCTATAAAGGTCATGTGGCTCTCAAGCATTTGGGGGAGATAAAACAAAGGCGACTGAAGGCCAAAGGATTAAATTTTCAGTCAACAAGAGGACTTTTAAAACCTGAGAAAGAATCCTATAATAGTCGGTGGACAGAACACCTTTGTGAGAATCTCCCCAAACCCCTAAACTGTACTGTTTTCCTGAACAAGAGAAAAAAGTGACTCAGAGAACATGTAATTAACTGGCTTCCTGTCTTCATGATGGTGACCTTTAGAACTTCCCATTTACCCTAAATTGTGTATAACAACATTAAAAAAGGCTGATTAAAGAAGAAAGTGCAGAATAGTATAAAGCATTTGCTTGTTAAGGAGGAGGGTCCTTGCTCAGCCACTGGGCTAAGAGAGGCCATTTGGCACTCTCTGCAAAGAAGGGATTGTGATCATGGTGGAGGAGATACTGGAGTGGAACCCAGATAAGAGCTAGGTGAAGGAGAAGAATTGCGCTGCCCAAGAAGGCATTTTTGGGACAAATTGTGGCTGACCACGTGGGATATTTATAACATGAAGCGTTAAATTAATTTTCTTGTGAGTGGCATCCAGTGATGTCCTCTTACTGCACTGTAACATGGGGAGAAGGAGCAAGCAGAGCTTCTTAAATAGCCACTGAGTTCATCATGGGACCCTCATCCACAGGACCTCATCTAATGCTAAAGACCTTGCAAAGGCCGTGACTCCCGATAAATTCAAGATTCGAATTGGGTGTTGATATTCTAACATATGAACTTTGGGGGCACATTCAGTCCATAGTGAGGTAGGCAAACAGAGAGATAGTTTGGCTACCCATAATCCTGCGTGAATTGAGCTATGCACAAAATCCATTCCAAACAACGCATTTAAAAATCTGGAACACTACTTGCAGGGAGTCTCACACTCTTTTCCAAAAATAGCCATCTGTCACTCAACGTCTGGCTCCTTAGCAATCCATTGTTACTCCTCTTTTGTGGTCATGGGAAGGAGTAATTGTCTTGGGCGATTTCATGCTCTTATAATACAGTATCTTTTAATAATTGTTTCTAAAACTCACAATGAATAGAAATTTATTTGCCTCATAGTTCTGGTGGTTGAAAAAAAACCCAAGATCCAGGAACTACCTCAACAAGTGTTAACTGTGGTAGAAAGTGGATGGGTCAGAAAGTCCATGTTGAATGAGAATGAACAAGGCAGTGGGGAAGGATGGTCAAAAGTGAGGGAAGAGAGGAATAGAACCAGAGAGACTGACCTCCTGACCCCATTCCAAAGTCAGAGCCTGCATGATCTCATCATTGCCTAAAAGTCTCACCTCCCTGTACTCAGTCCAATGGATGGCTGTGAGCCTCCACTACTGTATTAGTTGGGCACTATCAGAGCCTCTCCAGAGACAGCTGTATCAGGCTCCTGTCAGCCAGCACTTGCTGGCATCCACAATAGTGTCTGGGTTTGGTGATTGTATATGGGAAGCATCCATCCCCAGGTGGAGCAGTCTCTGGATTGTTCTTCCTTCAGTCTCTGTTCCACACCTTGTCTCTGTAACTCCTTCCATGGGTATTTTGGTCCCCCTTTTAAGAAGGAACAATGTATCCACACTTTGGTCTTCTTTCTTCTTGAGTTTCTTGTGGTTTGTGGATTGTACTTTGTGCATTCCGATCTTCTGGGCTAATATCCATTTATCAATGGGTGCATACCATGTGTGTTCTTTTGTGATTGGGTTACCTCACTCAGAATGATATTCTCCAGATCCATCCATTTCCCTAAGAATTTCAAAAATTCATTGTTTTTTAATAGCTGAGTAGTACTCCATTGTGTAAATGTACCACATTTTCTGTATCCATTCCTCTGTTGAGGGGCATCTGGGTTGTTTCCAGTTTCTAGCTATTATAAATAAGGCTGCTATGAACATAGTGGAACATGTGTTCTTATTACATGATGGAGCATCTTCTGGGTATATGCCCAGGAGTGATATTGCTGGGTCCTCAGGTAGTCCTCAGATAGGACTATGACCCTGAGCACAGGGTCCCCAATGAAGGAGCTAGAGAAAGGACTCAAGGAGCTGAAGGGGCTTGCAGCCCAATACGAGAAACAACAGGATGAGCTAACCAGTACCTCCAGAGCTCCGAGGGACTAAACCATCAACCAAAGGGTACACATAGTGGGAATCATGGCTCCAGCTGCATATGTAGCAGAGGATGGCCTAGTTAGTCATCAATGGGAGGAGAGGACCTTGGTCCTGTGAAGGTTCTATGCCCCAGTGTAGGGGAATGCCAGGCCAGGAAGCGGGAGAGGGTGGGTTGGTGAGTAGGGGGAGGGGGAGGAAATAGTTTTTTTTTTTCCCCCGGAGGGGAAATGAGGAAAGAGGATAACATTTGAAATGTAAATAAGAAAATATCTAAAAAAAAAAAAACCCAAAAGTCCCACCTCCCAAGAGCCGATGCACTGAGATTACATTTCCAACCTGTAAACTTTGGAGGAGAGGGTCAGACCAGAGCACCCTCTAAGCAAGTAGATATAGATCACACTGTGGTATTTAATACACATATTCATTGCATATGGATCAAACCAAGATCATTAATGTTTCTATCTCGTTTCATGTTTCAAGGCTCTTTCCTTCTATCTACTTGTCAGATATATGAGAGATTGTTGTGAACTGCTGTCACTGTGCTATTGACCACGGAAACCTACCTATTCCTCTCTGTCTGATACTTCCTCTGCCTTTCTAAGGCTTCTCAAAATACAATTAAAAAAAATCGTTGAACAATATTCCATTGTTTGTTAGGACTGTATTCTCACTCACTCATCTATGGATTGATATCTAGGTCAGTCGCATGTCTATTGTGACTAGTCAGGTGACTTTTTGACATGTTGACATCACTTTCTTTGTGTGTGTACCAGAAATAGGATTGAGTCCGAGGGCAGGTCTAATTTTAGTGTGTTGAGGAAACACCACATGGTTCTTCTCAATGGTTGGATAAATTTACATTTTGCCAACATTGTATAAGAAATCTCCTTTCTGTACATTCTTCCCAGCAGCTATCATCTTCTGTATTTTTAAAAATAATATTTATTTTCATTTTCAGTTATGCATATGCATATATTTCTGACTGTGGGTTTGTGTACATGGATGATGCATACAGAGGCGAGGGGGTGTACATGGGTGATGAATACAGAGGCGAGGAGGTACTGGCTTCCTTAGAGCTGGAGTTAGAGGCAGTTGTGAGCAGCCTAGCATGGATGCTGGGAACAGAACTTGGGTCCTCTATAGAAGCAATACATACATGCTTTCAACCACTGAGTCATCTCCCCAGCTTCATCTCTTCTCTTTTTACAGTAGCCATGCTAACTGAGCTAATATAATATCTCTCTGTGGCTTTTATTCTCACCTTACTGACAACTAATGCTACTAAGCATTTGTCCGTA
>JADRCD010156386.1:0-13720 GCA_019843815.1 Montemys delectorum | reverse complement strand
GTGATCCTGTGATTCTGTGATTCTGTGATCCTGCGCTTGGTAGAGCACTTGGGAGTGCAGCAGCTTCCTCTGCGTGTTGTGGGACTGGCTGTGGAGCCTGGACCCAAGGTCTGCTCAGGACATCAGCCCAGAGAGACCAGAAGGAACCCGAGCCACTCTGCTGTTGGAGTTCCTGTGTGTCTGATCCCACTAGTCCCAATTGCTCCTGGTGTGGGGACAGATGTTGTGTCCTCCTCACCTCTGATCCTGAGAGTATCAGAGCACCTGGGAGTGGAGCTTCCTTTGGGTGTTGTGGGACTGGCTGCAGAGCTTGCGCCCAAGGTTCTGCTCAGGACACCAGCCCAGAGAGACCAGAAGGAACTTAAGCCACTCTGCTGGCAGAGTTCCTGTGTGCCTGGTCCTGCTGGTCCCAGTTACTCCCAGTATTGGGACAGATGTTGTGTCCTCCTCACCTCTGATCCTGGGCATGTTAGAGTTCCTGGGACTGGAGCTTCCTCTGGATGTTGTGGGACTAGCTGTGGATCCTGGATCTAAGATCTGCTCAGGACATCAGCCCAGAGAGACCAGAAGGAACCTGAGCTGGAGAAGTTCCTGTGTGCCTGGTAACGCTGGTCCCAGTTACTCCCAGTGTTGGGACAGATGTTGTGTCCTCCTTACCTCTGATCCTGGGCATTTTAGAGTGCCTGGGACTGGAGCTTCCTCTGGGTGTTGTTGGACTGGCTGCAGAGCTTGCACCCAAGGTCTGCTCAGGACACCATCCCATAGAGACCAGAAGGGAGATAAATACAACTTTAAAACAGCGTTATGTCCTACAAAATAAATTCCAAATGGCTTACTTAAATCTAAAACTAAAAACATCTAGAATAAAATGGGAAAATGTTTATGGACAGGGCCAAGTGAAGATTCCTAGAGAATGCAAAGTCTAATTTGCCTGGGCATGGTATGCATACTTGCAATGCCAATACCAGGAGACTGAGGCAAGAGGACCAAGACCACCAGCTTGTGATCTATAGCAAGATATGCTTACAGGAAAGGGAACATGGATTCAAACCATGAAAGAAAAAGAAAGACAAATAGAACATGATAAAATCTTAAGGCTTCTGCTTATATAATACAGTTATCTGGGGGGTGCAGGCCTAGAATCCCAGCATTCAGAGTATGAATCAGGAGGATCATGAGTTCAAGGCCAGTTTGAACTGCATAGTATGGTCTAACCTAGCCTGCACTACATAGTAAGATCTTGTCTCACTGAGTAAATGAAGGCATATAAACAAACAGATAAATAGATAGATAGATTGATAGATAGGTCTGTCTTACTAAATAAACAGATAATAAACATATTGTTTTATTAACTTACTATCAAGCTACAAACATATGGATTGAAATATATCTAATACACAAGAGTAACAGAGAACTTGTATCCATACACTATAGGAGCTCTTAAAATCATAAGAAAGACAAAGAAATCAACAATAAAAGTAAATAAACAATAAAACCAATGAGCTGGAAGGAAGATACACAGTGGAAACTTTGAGAAAAATAACTAAGAGTCAGGAAACTGCAAATAAAGTAACTCTTGGATGCCATCACACACCTATGGGATGGCTAAAACTTTTAAAAACTCTCCACAAAAGCTGGAATGAAAGAGGAATAATACCTGGGGAAAATGAGAAGTTGTATAATCACTTTGGAAAAATTCAAGGTTTTATTTACTTTTTATTTATTTCTTTATTTTTACTTGATATATCTGAGTGTGGTTCCTGCACATGTACCAGCACATACATGCCTGGTACCTTTGGAGCCAGGAGAAGGTATCAGGTCCTTCAGAACTGTACTTATAGAAGGTTGTAAGACATTGTGTGGGTGCTGTGGACTGAACCCAGGGCCTCTGTAAGAGTGAAATACTACAAAGCATAAATAAATAAACAAATGAAGAGCAGCTTTATTTCAATTCTACCTAAGAGTTCTTCAGCTAAGGAGAGAATAAAAAAACCATCAGCATGGTGGAATGCTCCCCACCATAAAATTCTGGTACTTGCAACAACGACAAATCTCAAAGCAAGATAATATATGGAGGAAGACAGTCATGAAGATTTCATACTATACTATCCCATTTCCATGTGACACTCTGCAAGAGAAATGCTTAGCACATGAATCAGATCAATTCTTGTTAGGAATTGAGGTCTATGGAAGGAACTCACCACAAAGCAACAGGAAAGAAAACTATTTAAACATGAGAGATCTGGTATCACAAAGGAAGATGCAGGGATTGAGATTGGCTTAACCTAAGCTAACTGGACTACAGTGTTAGAGCTGTCACAAAAGGCTTATGTGAGAATCATCCCTTGGCCTAGTTCACTGATGATGTTAGGCTAACAACAGCCCTATGCTATCCCATCACTCACCATAGATCATGGTTATGGTTCTTAAACTCCAAAAGTATGTCAGTACTAACCAAAGGGCATTGAGCAAGTAACTAAATTTTCGATTAAATGTTCCATTATTATTATTATTATTATTATTATTATTATTATTATTGTTGTTGTTATTGTTGTTGTTGTTTGTTTGTTTGTTTGTTTTTGTTACTGCTTTGCATGTATGTGCTTGCATGCACTTGCATGCTACAGAGCACATGGAAGAAAGACAGTGTCCAGCAATGAGTTCTATCATTTTATCTTGTTCATCTTTGGCCCTTTCTGCCATACTGTGGACTCCAGGCCAGCTGGCCTGCAAGCATCTGAGCAATTCTCCTGTCTCCACATCCAACAGATGTGCACCATCACATCCAACCTATCATGTGGGTTCTGGAAATCAAACTTAGGCTGTCAGACTTACATAACAAGTGTGTTTACCCTGGAAGCTGGGTTCCAGTCCCTACATTTCCGTCATTATGTAGACAACACAGACTTATGATACATGTAGCAGACACACAGTTTTAATAGTATCAAGTCCGGTTTCTGTGACAAGATGAAATTATCACTGCTTGTGTTTCCAGCAAGATTGCTTCCTCTGTGATTGTCAATAATTATTTGTAACTCTTATTAATATGAAATGATAGCAGTGTTACCAACAATCCAGTTACAGGCTGACCAATCAGATCACACAATAATCAGACTGCCAAGTATTCTTTATATATTAAAAGCGTTTGTGGACCAGTTATGTTGGCTCTCACTTCTGATTCCAATACTTGTAAGTTGAGAGGGGTAGCTCAAGAGCTCAAGGCCAGCCTTGGATGTAGGCTATATTGTTGTGAATTGGTTCTAATGCTTCGTCTTATTTCAGCTCCCCAAAGCTGCTTCCAGACCTGAGGGTCACTGCTCACACCTGGCTTCAATTGGTAATAAATAATTGCCATACAGCCAATGGTAAGGCAGGAAACTGAGGTGGGATCTTTAGAGTATGTGAGTGAGGGACGATGGGGAGGGAGACAGACAGACGAGAGAGAGAGAGAGAGAGAGGTAGGAGAGGGAAGGAAGGAGAGAGAAGAGAAGAGAAGAGAAGAGAAGAGAAGAGAAGAGAAGAGAAGAGAAGAGAAGAGAAGAGAAGAGAAGAGAAGAGAAGAATTGCCATGACTCAGAGGCAATCAGATTTAAGAGCTGCAGGAGAGAAACTATCCAGCAATATAGGTGGAAAGAACATGTGGCCCTATTGGGAGGTTGCCCAGAAGGTAATAGGACACTAAAGATAAAATATAGATTTAGAAGATGTTAAATAAGGGATACTGGAGGGGTGTATGCTAGCCTCTGGGAGGTTTAGAAGTGTCCAACCATTGACCTAGTCAAGGCATATCAAAATTAGCTGGTGCGTGCGTGTGTGTGTGTGTGTGTGTGTGTGTGTGTGTGTGTGTGTGTGTGTGTGTTTCACTCTTGAATCCAGAGCTCTTGGGCGGGTACAGAGGAAGTAGAGCTGTGCTAGTGTGTTTGCGCATACGTGCATACATGTGTACATGTGCACGAGTATTCATGCACATGTACACCTGAACATACAAAGGAAAAATCACTAGATAATTCATTTCAAATATTCCTTTCCATTTTAATTCTTTGAGTATTTAGACTTTAGAAGAACTCACTGCATATTGAGAATTATGGTAGAAGAAATAAACCAATTATCTAAGAACAACAACAATAAGAAAAATACGGTGGGAAATGAGAACAGTCATTCCACATCAAATTTTTAAAAATAGAATAAATTGTGTTGTAAATAATGCCAAAAATAAATTATCTGGGGAGGGAACCAAGTAGATTCGTAGATCAGTGGAATAGCATTCCAAAAGCATGCCGGTCTACGATGTCAAGGTTCACCATGAAGTCATAACTGAAAACTGCTCACTACATGTGCCAATGCCACCATCAGGGTAAGCTAGAGGAAATATAATGGTGAACAGTTGATTTTAGATATTAACACTTGAGGAAACTCCTGAACCTGGCAAAGTGCAAACAAACAGCAAGAGGTTACAGGTACCAAAGGGAGAGAGTAAACTGATTGAAATGAGTCCCTTAGAGAAGGTAGGCAGATGGGTGGGAATTGAGGCAAATGCACATGTTGCGTGTTTTCGTGTGTATTCATTACCCCAGCCTAAAGACTGGAAGCTCCTTCTTGTCAGATTCTTTACATACGTTATATTTTTGGAGTTCCATTAAATTCAGCCATCATATTAAGTTGGTGAACAGGTCAATCGCAGGAGTCATTGCTGCCTGACCAGCATTTAGCTACTTTGAGGTCAAAGTTAGTAAATTTGAAGTGAATTTAGATAGATGTCTTCATTTTGACTGCCTTTCCCAGTTATAGTCACAAACTGTATGGGCTCTGGCTTTCCATTCCTTGGCTCTGGCTTTCCATTCCTTGGCTCTGGCTTTCCATTCCCCTTAAGGTTTAGCATTAAGGGTGTCAAACGTGTAAGTTGATAGAAGCGTGCCCTACCTTCTATGGAAACTTTTAAGTGGCAGTGCGTGTGGAGGATGTTTTGTTGCTGAAGTCTCCATACCTGCTTGCATTCCTACCTGTCTTGACAAATGTAAGCCTGCCATCTAAGAATTGGAGCAATCAAGCACACGCCCAAATTAACAACTACCAGTGATTATAAGACCAATCGTGTGCCTTTAATCTCTCCACTGGGGAGACAGAGCATGTTTCTGATGAGCCCAGCCTGCATAGTGTGTTTCTCTAGAAAGATAAAAATTAATCACTAATCTGACAATATGACTACATCATCCTTACAGAATCATGAATCAGAATAGCAAAAATGGGTAAGTTGAACCAAAAAGATAGCTCTCTTGCCATTATCGCTATTATGATCAAGTCTTTAAATGACTTGATCTTATGCAAATGTGATCCTCTTTCCCTTTCTAAAGGGTCTCCCCCAAAGCAAACAGGTCTTTCCATTAAACCTTCCCTACAGCTGCTGTCTAGCAGGAAAACAAATGTTATGAATGATCAGAAACAACAAAAAGAATCCTTTGAAGTGTTGATATGTACCACGTGGGTAGGTTTTCACCAACCCTCTGCTTTCATGATCAGCATCTACCAGCTGCAGCAGCAGGGACTCCTGACACAGTCTGGTTTGACAGCCCTGTGTCTGATGAATGCTGTGCTCATGGTTGATGTGGCCACTGGGAAGCAAGAGGCGGCTTCCTAATGCCCTAGGGACAAACCACTTTTGTACTCTTATTTTCCACTGTTCACAGAGGTATGAGAAGGAAATGATCATTTCTTCTTAAGAAGTCAAAATAGCTTTATCTTCTGTCTTCCATTTCAGTTATTAAGAGTGACGTAGATGACATGCATAGGGCTGACACAGTAATTTTCAGGGAGAAAAAATATTCTAGAAGATCAAATGGAAACTATCCTTTTCTTTTTCTATGTCATATAGAGCTTTAATAATCAATTTTATTTTATTTAAAATATTTACTGAGAAACTAAAACTTTCTGAGCTAAACTTAAGGACAAGGCAAAGCTATTTCTCTAAGACTATTTTCCAACACCATATTAGAAGCCATAGTTAACAGAATAAGACAAAAATAATACAGGTTAAGTAAATACCAATTGAAAGGAGTGGAAACACTTTCTTTTCCCATGGAAGATATGATTATTTGTGGAAAATATGATTGTCCACGGAGAAAGTTTGAAAGAAGCATTACAATCCTTGTGAAACTAATGTATAATCATGAGAACTAACCCTAACCTAACACACAAGGTAATATAAGAAAATCAATTGCCTCCCAACTCAAAAGAAATGCAGAAGTAGAATTTGCCACTTAAAGTACAGTAGCACGCAAATGAAATAAATTTCTGAACTTATTTTATCTGTACAAGTGCTTTACCTACAAGCATGTATGTGCATCATGTGTTTGCCTGATGCCTACATAGGCCAGCAGAGAGTATCGGATCCCTGAGAGTAACAGGCAGTTCTTAGACACTTTGTCAGTGCTGGGAACTGATCCCAGGTTCTTTGCAAGAGCCATAAGTGCTCTTAACTAATAAACTATTTCTCCAGCCCAAAATTAGGTAGATGATAGATAGATTAGACAGAGAGATAGACAGACAGGTGACACAAAGATAAATAGATACATAAATAGTCACACATATGTTGAAAAGTAAATTCTGGTGAAAGAATCAAACTAAATAGATTGACAGGTGCTTCATTTTCATGGGTAAGTAGGCTCAATATCATAAAAAAAAATTCCAACTTCAGCTACCTATCAGATACAATCTCAGTCAAATTTCTATCAAGGTATTTTGTATATACTAACTCTCTAACTAAATACATGGAGAAGCAAGACTAACAAAACAGCCAATTCACTGCTGAAGAAGAATAAGGTTGAGAACTAATAGCACCTGACTTCTAGACTGGCTGTAAGGCTAAGAGCAGCATGAGGTTTCAGAAAAGAAACACTAACAGATCAAGGAGCTTAACAGAACACCAGAAATAGAGCCACCAACGTACAGTCATCTGAGTTGTGCCAAGACTATACAATGAAGAGAAGATATCTATTCAACAAATAGTGCTGTGATGCCACGCACACTCGTCTACACCAGTTACGTCTGCAGTATCGGGGGTAAAAGCCTGATCAAGGACAAGAGGCGTTATAGCCCCAAAAGGGAGCTTGTGCCTCCTGGGTATTCAGATAGTCGCAGGCATCTCCTAACTCAGACGTGTTCCAGATTAGTCTTTCCAATCGTCAACACCCTCTTATTTAGGCATAAAGGTGCCCCAAGAAATGATTTGTTAATGGCTAAGATGTACCAAAAAGAATGACCAAATACAAATTATCTATACAAAAATTTTAAACCCTCCTCAAAATCACCTCAAATGTTTCACAAACCAAAGTATTAAAAGCAAAAGTGTAAGGCTCATATAGAGGAAAATCTAGACAATATTGGGTATGATGAAAGCATTGCTGTTGTTGTTAATTTATAGTAATAGGTGTCAAACCTGGTGTACACGCTAATGAGGGCTCTAAAGTAATTTATATCCTCCCTCGTCTCTTTGCTGTTTCTTCTGAGTCAGTCTCACTACGTTGCCCCAGATTGACCTTGAATTCACCACATCCGGGTCTGACCTTGAGTTTGGGACAGCTTACTCAGCTTTGTTAATAGCTGAGATGACAGACCTGCTGGCAGTCCCAGTTTGTGATAACTCTTGAAATACACCAATCACATGATCCATGAAAGAAAAATTGATAAGCTTGAGTCCTCTAAAATTAAAAAAGGCCACTCTGTGTAGAACAAGGAGATAAGCCAAAGACTGGGAGAAAATGTTTACATGGCTGACAAAAGGTTATTATCCAAAAATATACAAAGTAGATTTAAAATCTCTGTCTAAAGCCATAGGATAGATAGCACCATGAGTGAAGTCAAATGTAAGCTGTGGGCTTTGAGTGACAGTGATATTTCAATATAGGGCCATCAATTTTAGAACATCCACCCTATGATGAGGGATTTTGGCAATAAGGAAACTGGATGTAAGGTCAATGGACACATGGAAAAATCTCTGCACATTCATTGTTCAGTAACACTAGTCCTGGCGAGGCAACCCAGGTAGGGAACCAATGCTAGACCAAAGACAGGGTATGGTAAACCAATTACATGTATAGCCACTCTTTACAAAAATGGATAAGGGGTCACAGGAGTAGAAATGACTCAAAGACAGATGCATCACCTAAAGGCCACCCTAGCACAGGTGACAGCTCACAAAGTAGGGAGCCTAGAGCACACTGCAGGCAGCTCAGTTGGAGTCTCTCACCTGCAGCTTGACATGGTGGATCTGAGTCTTTCCAGGGCAGTTTGGCTTGCCTAAGAGTTTCTCTCAGCAGTTCTTAATGCTTATGCAAGCTGCCTTATATGGGTCAAGATTTTAATTAGAGGTAGTAAAAGTGCTTACCTAATAGATTTGAACAGAAAGAAAGCAAAATCTTAAAACTAGACAGAATGACCTGAGAAATAATGGAATCTTGTAGAAAAAGACAAGAAAGACAGAGACAGAGAGAGACAGAGACAAACACAGACACAGAGACAGAGAAAGAGAAAGAGAAAGAGACAGAGGGGGGAGGGAGGGAGGAGAGAGGGAGGAAGGGAGGGAGGGAAGAACTAGAAGGATAGGGGATTGCATGCCTATTGTCCATGCTCTCTCCCCACACTTACACACAATCATTGGAAAAGCCCACAAGGCAAGAGTAAGAGGTCTTAATACCGCCAAGCTAACTCTAGGCAAGCTTCATTCCACCGTTCTCAGAATGCTCTCTTTGCCACTCTCACACTGGGTAAATGGTCCACGGTCAGTATTCATCTTATTTCGCCTATGAGCAACATCCCCTTTACATGGTCATACTCTTTTTCTTTCCTTAACACTTATTTTTCTTTTTAATTCTGTCCTACATATGTGCATGAGGGAGCTGATTAGTCTTAGTGTCAACCTGATACACGCTAGAGTCATTTTTGAAGAAGAAATCTAAATTGAGGAGATGAACCCACCAGACTGGATTGCAGGCAAGACTGTGATAGATTTTACTGATTGATGATCCATGTGGGAGGGCCCAGCGCAATGTGGGTAGAATCAACCTTAGGCTGGTGATCCTGGGTGATATAAGAAAGCAGGCTGAACATACCATGGAAAGCAAGCCAGAGAGCAGTGTTACTCCATGGTGTCTGCTTCAGTTCTAATCCCTAGGTTCCTGCTCTGAGTTCCTGGGGGAGCTTCATTTGATGATGTATAATGATGTAAACATAGAAGTGAACCAAGTTTCTTTTAGTCAAAGTGTTTTATCACAGTGATAGAAACTCTAAGATGTGTGTGAGGAGGGAGTATGTGCACATTTGAGGTGCCCTAGGAGCTGAGAAGAAAGCACTGAATCCCCTAGAAATGGAGATGCAGGCCATTGTGAGCCACCCAATTTGGGTGCTGGAGACTGAAACTGAAACCTTTGTAAGAGCAGGAAGTGCTGTTAAGCACTAAGCCACTTCTCCAGCCCTGGCCACTCTCTTCTTTCTCTACTTACCTTCTTGTGTCATGATTTTCTCCTCCTGTGTCTACATGGCAGTCCTCCCTGCTTGTCCCTGGTCTCTGAATGTTGTAGACCACAGGGCTTATTCTTATTCTCTTCAGTTGACTTCATACTCTTTTGCTCAATGACCTCATTTGAATTCTTATCCTTAAATAGGGAACTTAACTTTCTTATAGTCAACTTTCCTACCTGATTCAGTCAGGTGACAAGTTTTAAAGAGCAAAATTTACCTACTTCATTGAAGCCTTGTTGAAAGATTGATTAATTGTGACTAAATGGCATAAGAAATGTTTGCTAATGAAAAAAAGAAGGAAGAAAGAAGAAAGAAAGTAAGTGCACATTCCTGAAATTTATACCACCCAAAGTAAAGAAATTCTTGATGGTCAAGAAGCAACCTGTGAGAATAGGAAGCCAGGAAGCAACACCAAGATTGTCTGAGTCCAGAAGTCACTGGCCAGGGCCTCCACAGTGTTGGCTGCCTCATAAGAGCAGAAATCACGGAGATGGATGTTCTGCCTGCTTCCCTGATTCTTTTAATTATCAGAGGGGCTGAGGAGATGAGTCAGTTGATAAAGTACTTACACTGCAAACCTGAGGAGCCGAGTTTGGATCCTTAGGCCCATGTGAAAAGCCAAACATAGTGGCACACACAGGTCTGTAATCCCAGTGCCTGGGTGGCAGAGGCAGGAGGATCAGTAGAGCTCTCTTGCCAGCCAATTCAGCGAAATCAGTGAGAGAACTTGGCTCAGGAAATAAGGTGGAGAGTTACTGAGGAAGAGGCCTATCAGGCTTCTGGTCACCACAGGGATGACTACACATATGCACAAATGCACAGATACACACACACACACACACACACACACACACACACACACACACACGGTGGGGGGGGAGAGAAAGAGAGACTGATTGGCAAGTTAATATGACAGCCAAAAGACTGAGGGTGGAAGAAGGTTGGATCATCTCGAATGGGAAGCACTGTATAAAGGACACAATTTGCATATTTACACCTAGTACAAGAAAATAATGTTAATGTGCATGGAGATCTAGAAGCAGATAACTAAAAACCTTAAGTAAGGGGTGAAATTATTTGGTCACCACTTGTACTGTCCCTTCTCTCATGGTCTTGTGGTCACACAGTAAGCGGTTATGTTCTCAGAATTGTGTTCCTGCATATTTCTTCCCACAGTGCACCAATTCACTGTAACAGCTACACGGAAGACAGCTGTCAGAAAAGAAAATGAGTTGCTTAGCTTATTCATTATCAGACAAGAAAAAAAGCAGAACATTGACTGAATACATACAATCCATTCCATAGTATATCCTTTATACCCACATAAACTAGTTAAGAACACAGAGGGGAAGAGGCATAGCTGTACACATTAGTAAGTTCAGCATTCAGAGCCAGAGGGAGTCCCATACGTTCAAGGCCAACCAGGACTACATAGAAAGACCCAGTCTAAAAAAAAATGGAGAGAGTGGGGATAAAAGAGGAAAAGATAGGACTATGAGCGACCATTTAATTCTAAATCTCAGTGTTTGGTTTTAAATGTCTGTATCAGAGCTAATTTGAGTTCTAGCTAGAGTCACCTTCACCACAAAAGGGATCTAAGTCTATCTTGACTATGCTGTGAAGCCCGCAGCTGGTTTGATGAGAGTCTGAAGAAGGCAGGTGCTGGATTCCTGCTGGCTTAAATCTCCAGGCCCCTTCCTCAAGCATGCTCCTCTGACTCCTGCAGACCTCCAAGACTTGGCCATTTGTCTTCCTCTTTCATCTTAGCCACCAGTGGCTACCCGTCCCATGACTAGCACCTGGGTAGTAGCCAATATTTGCTGATTACTTAGAAAGTAGTTGAATAGAACACTCAAGCTTCATTGGGGTTTGGCTTGGGGGTTTTTTTTGGGGGGGGTTGTTTGTTTTATCTTGGTTTTGTTTGCTTGTTTGTTTTGCTATTTCACTATTCTTAAATGTAAAGATGTATTTTAAGGGTTAATAATATGTTGCTTTAGGATTGGTGCCTACGGGAAGGAGCCCCAGCGGCCATGTCCGATCACCAAGGAAGCAAGACAATCTTGAAACCAGTCAAGAAGCAGGCCGAGCAGATGGGTGGAGGAGATAAGGTTTCAAGCAGAAGAAACTCAGAGCAAAAGCAAAGGTCATTAGGAGGTCTCCTGGCCACAGGAGGAACTAAGAAACCCAGCCAGCAAAAGTAAGCCGCTGTTAGTGTCTGACATGACAGTCACTCTCTTCTAGTCCTCTTAGACATCTGGATTTCCAAGCTATCACATCTTTGCGACCTAAAGCTAGGATGAAGTGTTGCTCTATTGTATGTTGTAATAAATTTATATTTCTTAAAAAGCATAAGGTGATAAAAATTAATTTTTAAAAAGTGTGCCTTACTATCAAGGGAAAATCAAAATTCTTCAGAAAGGCAGCACTGTTGTTGCCCTGCTCTGAATTTCTGAAACTGTATTTATTTCTTATTATATTTTTGTGGTGCTGGAAATCAAACTCAGGCATCACATGTGTCACTGTCATGTGAGGGCTCTGTCACTGACCTACGTCTCTAGCCCTAATTTCTGAAACCTCATTCGTTGGCTGGGATGCAAGGAGTCTCAGTGGGCCACACTGCACAGATTCATTTCCAGCCAGCACACAGGGGAACAAGCACCAATGTAAGACGGGCAGGGAGCCTCGAGTTAAAGAAGGCACATTGATCCCTCCTTCCAGAGTCTTTCCCTGAGCTTCAGATCTCCTCATACCAACTGACAAAAGACACTTACTTACTTCACCCCTCACCAAAACCAGCAGTGACAGTCACTGGGACACCAATGGCAGGCTACACAACCTCTCATTCTACGTCCTCTTAGGACATCATCCTAACATTTTGCTCAGTGTAGCCTGGGCATCCTCAGCTCCAGTCTGTGAGATGGAAGGAAGACTCTAGAGTCTCGGAGACGGCACTACTTTGGGCAAGAGTCCCTTTCCTTACTTGTTCGTCACACTCAGGTTGTGGTACAGAGACCACAGGGAGAGGCCAGGCAGTGTTTCCAGTGGACAGTACCCCAGCGAGATCCCAGCCAACAGCCATTTCCAGGATTCTATGTGAAGGCAGATGATTCAGGCTCTGCTCTGTGAGTCACAGGGCCTTTGAAAGGCTATCCTTTCTGTAGCCTGTCCAAATTCCCAATTCTTACACTCTATAAACCAAATAAAGTTACTGTTGTGTGGCACTAAGTTGTAGAGAAGTCTATAACACAGCAATGGTTGTTAGAATAACCAAGCGTTCACCTTTAATTTTTTAAAAGGCATACTGAATTCCAAATATGTGATAGACGTGGATTTTTAGTCTCTCCTCTATTGATTTTTCCTACTAAAACTTTGCCAGGACTTGCATCTGCCTCTCGCTGGTCTAACTCCCTTTTTGGCTCTCCTCAGAAAGCCTTTGCCTTGGCCCAGTCCTCCCCACGTGTGTTATCTGTCTGCAGCACAATAGCTGTGTGGTTGCTAAGGCTGAGCCCACCCTTCAAGGCTGCTGAGTTTCTCCACCTATTATTCTAGTTAGTGCCTAAGCCAAGGTTCCCATTGCACTTAGTCCAGATAATGAAACTCCCCTCTCAGGTCCCTCCCATCTGTCCAGTTTGCTCTCTCCTCAGCAGCTCTGTCAGACAGCCTTTCTTCACTACAAGACAGAGACTTTTACCACTCTATTATATAGCTGTTCTGGGAGATCAGCCCAGAGCACCATGGGTATTCAATGAGTAATAATCTTCCCCCTGATCCTTCCTCTTCATCATCAAATCTTGGCTTCCTGTCCAATATTCTGATACATTCTTGTTTCTAGTCTGAGAAATGTTCTGAGTTGGAAATCCATTTCCAGAGCCAAAATTATTATCATAATGTGGCTAGTATTCAAACAAGGCCATGTTTTATCGCAAGAGACTACACATTCAACGATATTTTCATTATTTCATCTTCAACACTATAATGATCCTACAAATAATGGCATATTTTTGCAGTATAAATGCAAAATTCTAGAACATTTTTTAAAACTTTCATTTTAATTTCTCCAGATGGTATTTCTCCTGGAAGGGTCAAGACACATTTGATCTTGAAGGAATTGGTGGTTTGTCCTTGCTGCAGCCACTGGTGGTCATTGTGTAGAATGCCTATCTAAATTCATTGAAAGCCAAGTTTCCACGCTGTGATTACAGAAGTC
>JADRCD010156380.1:0-13123 GCA_019843815.1 Montemys delectorum | reverse complement strand
TCCTACACCTCACACAATCTCACACACACAATCTCCTACACCTCACAGGCAAATTCTCCTACACACTCACACACGCTCACACGTACACTCTCTCACACTTTCATATACACAAACACACTCTTCATACTCACCCACACACTCTCTCACTCATGCAAACTCATACACACACACACGTACACACACACACACACATGCTCACACATATGCTCTCTTTCACACACATACAAACACACTTTTAAATAAAGGGAAGCCTCATGAACAGATTCCACACCAACAGGTGAATTGTATGCCTCCTGGTATCCAGTAAAGTGCTAACTCACACCTTCTGTTGTAGTCTACTTTTTGAAAGTTCCTCATATTAAATGTGCCAAGAAAAGAGTTTGTCTTAGAACAGAATGTAAGGAGTGAAAGGCAACTCAGTGACCAAAAGAAATGCTATTCTAGGGAAAGATTTTACATTTTTATTTATTTTTATTTTGTGTGCTTGTATGAATGCCTGCACATATGTATGAGAACCATATTCATGCTTGTGGATACCTGTGGAGGCCAAAAGACAGCATCAGACCCCCTGGAACTGGAGTTACAAACATCTGTGAGCCACCTGCTGCAGAGGCTGCAGAACCAAACCCAGCTCCTCTGCAGGAGCAACGCATGCTCTTAACTGCTGAGCCATCTTTCCATCCCTGTCCTGTGCATTTTTGGTGTGAGGGAATTGTATTGTTCCCTTTCACAGCCAAGAAAGGTGAGGCTGGACACATTAAGTATGGAGCCTTTACATGGCTGTGCAGCCAGGAGGGGAGGCTGAGATCTGAGTCTGGGCAGCTGTGTTCCGAAGACCCCATCTGTCACAGGAAGCCAACTCACTGAGAAAAAGTTCAATAAATGTCACTCCTATTAACATAAATATAAATAACAAGAGAGGGTGGACAAATCTGGGAAAAGTTTGAGGGGGGATAAGGAATGCTTCAATCACTTCTCTGTGAGCCACTGTCGGTGAACTTTCTCAGAGCCCTGCTTACTATCAAACTGTCAAAGGGAAAGACTCAGACAGCTGATTCTGAGGTCTCTTTAAACTCCACATCGTGACACTTTCTTCCAGGAGTCCTCATTGTGCTCGCTCTGCACAGCATTTCCCTGGCCCTTGCCCCGCTTGCAGGCTTTCGGTTTTCCTTCCTTCCGCTCTCAGCCCCTCTCTGCTTGTCCTACATGTGTCTGTTCCGCGGTGATCTCATCCATTCTCACGGCTTCTGCATTCACCTCACCGTGGCTGACTCCCAAGTCTTTCTTTATTTAAGCTCTGTCCTCTCTCCAGGCCCAGACCTGCATTCCCAACTGTCTGCTAGGCTCCCTCCCTTCTACGCACCGGAAGCTGGATGTCAACATCTCCACAGTCAAATTCATCACCTCTCATCCTTGCTCATCACCAGGCTCCGTCCTCTCTACTCGGTTCCTATCTCTTGTTTCACCCATGCAGGCACTTGCAGGAGAAGCCTAGGGATTTTACCAGCCATGCTTTCCCGAGTGCCACTCCTTCCTTTGCCACCTCTACATCCCATCAGTCCCTGGTTACCTTCTTCCTGGATGTCTCCCTCCAGTCTGACCTCGTCCTTGTTGTCAGAGTGGGCTTTCTGGCCCAGACTTAGGATCTTGGCTTTCCTGCTGGAAAACACTTAGTGGCTTCCAGTGCCTGTCTGGCATTTTTAGTCATCTCTTTCATGTCTCAGCTTTATCTGTCCCCTATACCGTGCTTTCTGAATACATAGAATTTTCAAATGCTGTTTCCTCGGCTTGACATCCCCTCCCGCCCATCTGTCTGTGCCCATCTTTCAACTCAGAGACCCTTTCTTTACAAAGTCTTCTCAATTTCTGAGGCAGAGCTCACCTTTCCCTCCTGTAAATATTTATAGCATGTTGTACATCTCTGCAGGACTTGGATCATCCTCCACTGGTCTGTGTTATATACATTCTGTACTATACACATTCACTCTCTATTCTTCCATATAAGGACCTCCTCTTGCAAAGGGTCCATCCACAGCTCTCATCCCTACAGCTCAGACTCTACCTTTTTTCCCTTCACGGAAAGAGCTTGAAGGAAGTCAGGCACATGAGTGACTCCATTTAGAGTTTTGTTAACGCCTGAAAAATAATTGACCTGCACTTCAGAGAGAACAGGAGGACAGCATCGAGAGTTACCCTTGCTGAAGAGTGTCCCTTCCTCAGAGGCAGCAGTCTTGCATAAAGCCTGCCTCCACCAGGGCATCTCATCCCCATGCGTGAGGAATCCGAAGGTCTCCTCACATCTTCCTAAGAACCTGTTGGAGTTCTCACGTAACAACTCTTTAGTCTCCTTCCCTGGGCATGATTCAGATGTCTCTGGTAAGGGACTATCACTCAAGTTAAGAAATTATTTCAAACCCTCAACCTACAAAATAGATTTTTTTAAAAATATAGTATTTTATTAATATGTTGAGAATTTCATACACTATTTTTTAATCATATTCACCTCTTAGCTCCTCCCACATTTACCTCACCCAAACTTCATGTCTTTTTTTTACTCATGACCCATGGAGTCCAGTTTCTGTTGCCCATTACTCCTGGGTGTGGGGTTCATCCACTGGAGCATAACCAATCTACCAGGGACCAAACATTTAAAGAAAACTCGCCCTCCCTTCCCCCAGACACCACCATTAGGGTTGGGGGCTCAAGAACCTCTTCTGCCTCCAACAGACCGACTCGACCTTGTGCAGGTCTCACACCGGCACCCACAGGAGCCTTGGGACCACACATGCAATGGCCCTGCCTCATCCTGAAGACACTGCTTCACTCTGGCTCCTATACTGACTCTACCACTCTAAGGAGGTGGGTTTTTTTGTTTGTTTGTTTGTTTGTTTGTTTGTTTTTTCGAGACAGGATTTCTCTGTATAGCCCTGGCTGTCCTGGAATTCACTCTGTAGACCAGGGCTGGTCTCGAACTCAGAAATCCAGCCTGCCTCTGCCTCCCAAGTGCTGGGATTAAAGGCGTGCACCACCACTGCTCAGCAGGTGGTTTTAAAAAGCATTCTCCTTGCGTTACACATGGGGCAGGCTCTTTAGGCAAGGTACAGAAAGGCTTTGAGAGCAATCCTTGCTGTTCTTATGAGGATGAGTTGAGTACACTAGTGATCCTTAGAAATGATTAAGATAACGTTCCGTGCCACATGCATAACTGGGCTGAGTCAAACACCAGCAATGTGTTACAAAGAGGAGTGAAGAGGGGCAATCATTTCTGCTTGATCTAATAATAGCTAAGAGTCAACTTAAAAAAAAAATGTATTTCCTGCTTGACTTTGTCCTTGGACTAACAACTGATTATGGAGTTTTAATTTAATATTACAGCATATATTGCCTTTCTGAATTTAAAAATCTATTACTTTCCTCTGAAATATTTTCAAGTTCTGCAGAAGAATGGTCTCAAAAAGTAAGGTTGCCAGTGGTAGTATTTATAATAAATTTACAATTTCTGAAAAAAAGAGAATCAATATATACAATTAATATTGCAGATAAACGTCAGAATGATAAACTTTCACCATATAAACGGACCTTGTTTCACACATAAATGTGCTTTGTGGCAAAGGTTCAAAATCCTTTTTCTTCAACAGTAAGCAGATTGAATGAAATAAAAAAATGATGTGCCAGAACTTAAAGGTACAAGTGGTACAGACTTCAAATTATTGATTGCTGACTGTGCTTACAGACATCAAACAATACTTTTTTTAGGCATCCAAATAGTTCACTTCAATAGAGACGAGCTATATTACAGGAAAATTGAAGATGTGGGGACTCTTTGACTGCCTGTCATCATTTTAGATTATTAAGGTTTGGGGTCCTTCTCTTAAGTTATATGTATAAAACAATACAAGTGAAATGAAATCTCATTAACTTCAATTTTTTTCTTTCCCATAACGTTGATTATAGCTTAAAATGTATCAAGATGTTTAGTCAGAATACAAACTCACTTTATGGTAGAAGTGCACATTTGGGCAGAATCCATAGGCTATGACATCCTTGATGGAAATCCTAGCAGGACCCAGCAACCTCTGTCTCTCTCTCTCTCTCTCTCTGGCTCAAAATGTATTGATGTATATCAAGGTTTAACTTCAGATTTATGCATGAGCCATTTGCTCTAATGGAGTATGAGCTCTTACAGTAGGCCTACCACTTCTAAATTATTGTTCAATAATGTCTTCCCAAGAGTGATGGTCACATATAGCTTCGAAACTAAGTCCATAGTCTTGCACATAAAATATTTTTTCTCTCTCTCTAACTTGGAAATGGAAAGTAGATCCATGTATTAGAGAAGTCTGTTAGTTGGACCTCTTTCAGTTGCTAGTGACAGAAACCAAACTCTAACCAATGCAAGCCAAAAGGATAATTTATTGTCTTAGATTATTGGAAAGTTCAAATCAAGCTGGAAACAGGAGTTCAGGTGATGTCACTGGGAATCTGTCTGTTTCTCTCCATCTCTAGGCTGTACTTCTTATGTGATAGATCTGTTCCCAAACTGTCTGTAACCATTTGAAAGACCCCTGAAGATCAAGATGCAGGCTTGGGAAGGCTTTTTTTCTCCCAGGTATTCCCAACAAAAACTAACTGATTAAAATATACATGTAACAGTTTTTATACTGGTGCCTGGATGCAGATACCTCAAGCCCACAGCGTGGTCGTAGGTGCTGCAGCCTAGGAGACCTGAGACCTAGTGCCCATAGCGTGGTCGGAGGGAGGTGCTGCAGCCTAAGAGACCCGAGACTCAAGCCCACAGCGTGGTTCTAGGTGCGGTCTGCTCTGTTTTTTTGGTTTTTTGTTTTGTTTTGTTTTGTTTTGTTTTGTTTTTTGTTTTGTTTTTGTTTTTGTTTTGTTTTTTTTTACATTTATTTTCAACTTTGTTCATTGGTTTTCTGTTACAATGTAGCAGTTCATTTTTGTCTGTCTGTCTGTCTGTCTGTCTGTCTGTCTGTCTCTACCTGCTGCCACCAATCTATCAAGTTCAAAACTGAATATTCATTTATCCAGCCTCAATGGTCCCCAGTGAGGTGGAATTTTCTCATGTGTCAGGGTCCAGTTTTATGGGAACTGGATTATTATCTCTTGCTTAACTGTGTGAACACAACTGTATAAAGGAAGTATGCCCCAGAGTAGGTGTTCTACCAAGTCCAAACAAGAAACAGATAAGACACCACCTAATCACAGAAAGCACTGTGTAAAATCAGGATTGGTTACTTTGTGTCATTTTCTGGGAACCCAGATTTCTGACTGAGCTAAGAGCCACAAAGCCAGCTGAGATGAGCAGACATTTACTAGGAGCATCCATGAAGGGCAAGAAGCCTTATTTCCTTTTCATGTTGTGGCATGGGACCCCTCCTCACCACTGGTACCTTAGGGCTCACATGCTGGGAACAGAGCCAGGGCAGTAATCCGGCCAGTAAAGCAGTAGCAGGTCCTTCAGTATTTGTTTCTCAGAGAATGGAATCTGAGCTTCAGAGAGGGAGGGCAGTACCAGGAGGAACAGTGTTTCAGGCAGAGGCAACAGTAACAAGACTGGGAGGAGTCAGCACAACCCTGTAAGAGCTCTGGCCAGCTTTCCAGAAACAGCACAAGAGGGAGGATTGAAGCAATTATTGAGAAAATTGTCTCAATCTTTCCTTTTCTCTTGGCTGTGGAAATTTGGCCATTTTTATAAGAGAAGAAAGTCTTGATTCCAGAGACCACACAAGGTTAAGTGATGGAAAAATTTTTATTTATTTGGTTTTTAGACAGGACAGAGACAAACCACAGCACCTGAATTCAACAGGGAGAGAACAGATTTTATAAGAAAAGAAATGTAACAATCTTCCATCTCTTTCCCTCTGTCAGTGACTCACATGGAACCCATTCCCCCATGTTCCTGTTCTTTGTTTTTTGAGTGGGAGGGAGAAATTTTATTTGAGCCAATCTATTGACCAGGAACTATAAGTAGAGCTATATTTACTGCCCTGAGAACCTAACAAATGCTTGTAGTAAGATCATGGTAATTATTCAAATAATATTTTGAGAATCTACGAAGACCAAAATCAGAATCAAGTACAGTTCCAGGAATTGACTCTTTTGCCCTTTTTCCATTAAGCCATCCCCCCGAATGTCTGTGCAGATTCTTAGCATTCAACACTTCCTTTTAAGATTAAATATCATTAAAATTTTGCCTTGCAAGGGAAGGTATTATGAGCTTGTGTAAAAATAAGACTGCTCTGCAGAAATCTGAAGCTCACAAAATGAACCACAAATGAATAGAAATTAGATGGACCCCAAGTTTTAGCATCAATGCTTATGAACTATTCAATTCTGGAAATGTTTCTTCATGTCCTTATGTCTCAGTTTTTAAATCAAGGTAGAACAGTATAGGGTGTGGGGGGCACCATCTACCTAATCTGTTGGGCTTCACCCACACGCCCCAGGATCCCCCTCCCTTGTCCCGCCCCCCCCCCCAGACCCCTTCACCCTGGAAGCCATTGTAGTTGTTCCTCTCTGTTGCTGTGTTAAACACTCTGACCAAAAGCAACTGAACGGAAGAGATTTATTGTAGCTTACAGTTCCAGAGGGATAGACGCTGTCATGGTGGGGAAGCCATAACCTGGCAGCAGAGGGATAGTGTTTCATCATTACACAGGAAGAAGGGAGAGCGAGAGCAGGAGTGAGGCCAGGCTGTAAACACCCCCTCAGCTCCCCACAAAGCTCACCCCCAGTGATGAACATCCTCCACCAAGGTTCTAGCTCCCAAAGGTTCAATAACCCCCACCCCATAAACAGCTTGACTAACTGGAGACTTATTGTTCAAGTACACAAACATATGGGGGACATTTCTCGTTCAAACCATCACTAAAGTGTTGACAGTAATATAGTTTGAAAGATACCATCATGACATTGATCCATGTTGGATAGCACCAAGGGAATGACCTTAGAATTTTAACCCTCCTGTTATTGGCTGACAGGAAAAAGGACATTGGAATCCTTTCTTAGAGAACCCTGAATAGCTAACATCGTAAGTGTTTGACAATAATGAAGAATGGAGAGAAATAGAGGATGATACCACCATTGAGCCCAAGGTATGGCTCAACCATTCCCTTACTCAAGGATAGATTTTCATCTACCCTGCCTCCCCCCACCCTTTAAGGACAGAATCTCATGAATCCCCAGATGGTCCCAAACTTGCTATGTATGTCTTAGTTACTGTTTTATTGCTGTCAAGAGACACCAGGAGAAAGACAACTTATAAAGGACAACATTTTATTGAGGGCTTGCTTACAGTTTCAGGGGGTTGGTCCACAGTCATCATGACAGGGAGTGTGGAAGCAGGCACACAGGAGTGTCACTAGAGCAGTAGCTGAGAGCTCACATTTGATTCACAAGGTGAATGCAGAAAGAGAGCTAACCTGGGCCTGCGTTAGGCCTTTGAAACCTCAAAGGTCACCCCCAGTGACACACATCTCCAACAAGGCCACACCCCCTAATCCTTCCTAAACAGTACAGCCTTCAAGTGTATGAGCCTACGGAGGACAATCTTATTCAAACCACTGCATTCCATCCCATGGCTCCCATAAGTTTCTGCCCGTATTGCAATGAAAAATGAATTCAGTCCAACTTCAAAACCGTCCATAGTCTTTCACAGTCTTCACACTCTTTAGAAGTCCAAAATCTGTTCTGAGACTAAGGACAATTTCTTAACTGTCACATCCTGTAAAATAAAAGTTAAAAGAGTGGATCGCCGCTTTGCACCGTGGGAGCTCCTTTTCTCTCTCCCTGGCCATCTTGGCAGCTGATCTTGGTTGGGGGTTGCTCCGCACCTAAGGCAGGAAGATGGTGGCCGCAAAGAAGACGAAAACGTCCCTGGAGTTGATCAACTCTAGGCTGCAGCTTGTTAGGAAAAGTGGAAAGTACGTGCTGGGCTACAAACAGACTCTGAAGATGATCAGACAAGGCAAAGCAAAGTTGGTTATCCTCACCAACAATTAACTGCCCAGCTTTGAGGAAATCTGAAATGGAATATTATGCCATGTTGGTTAAAACTGATGTCCATCACTACAGTGGCAATAATATTGAATTGGGTCCAGCGTGTGGAAATACTACAGGGTATGCACACTGGCTCTCGCTGACCCCGGGTGATTCTGACATTGTTAGAAGCATGCCAGAACAGACTGCTGAGAAGAAAACAAGAAAGTTTTCCTTTAATAAAACTTTGGGAGAGTTCCTTTTGAAAAAAAAAAAAAAAAAGCAGATCACATACTTCCAACATATAATAGCACAGAATATACATTAGTGTTCCAGAAGGAAGGAGGGGAGCATAGTGAGGAGATACTGGAGCACAGCAACCCTGAAAACCCAGCAGAGCATACTTCAGGTTCTGCATCGCCTATCCCAATCGTCATCAGCAACTGACGGGAGCAGAGCAGAGACCCGCAGCCAAACGTTAGGCAGAGCTCAGAGAATCCTCCAGAAGAGGGGAGGAAGGACTTTAGGAGCCAGAGAGGTCAAGGACACCACAAGAAAACCAAATCAACTAACCTGGGCTCACAGAAGCTCATAAAGACGGAACCAACAACCAGGGAGCCTGCCTGGGTCTGACGTAGGCCTTCTGCATTTATGTGACAGTTGTGGACGTTGGTCTTCTTCTGGGACTCCTAACAGTGGGAGCAGGGACTGCCTCTGACTCTTTTGCCAGCTTTTGGGACCCTTTTCCTCACATCAGCTTGCCTCTTCCAGCCTTACTAGTCTTACTGCAATTTGATACACCACGTTTGGTTGATATTCATGGGAGGCCTGCCCTTTTGTGAAGAGAAATGGAGGAGGTGTGAATGGGGGCAGGGGCGGATCAGGGGAAGCTGAGGAGAAGGGACTTGGAGGAGAGGGAAGGAAGGGAGGAGGTCTGGAAAACTACATTCAGGATGTTGTTGCTGTTGTTGCTGTTGTTGTTGTTGTTGTTGTTGTGCAACTCGGTGTCTGATGTCAAAGTGCTCCAGCTTTGTTGACTGCAACACAACTCTCTCTCTCTCGGGCTATTTCCACACTCTACAGCTCTCCTCGGCAGGTCTCTGCACTTCTCTGAGCATCATGCCACTGTGTGGATGTTCGGCTTTCACCGTGAACTGTGTATTCTCTCCATTGGACAGAAGCATCGGCACCTTACTATAGAATGGCGAACAGCTGTGGTTAAAAAGTAATATAAACGCTCCCTTTATGTCATGTTTAAAAGCATACATGATTCAGTAGTTTATCTCTTTAAAATATATACCTGCCTGTTGGGATCTTGATTTTTAAACTGATTTCTTAAAAAGGAGCTAAAATATTTTTCAAAAGAAGAATTTATGTGGAAACAGAAGTCATGACAATTTCTGGTCATCAGCATAGTGACTAGGCTTTACTGTACCTTATTTTTATAGTTAAATGTTTTAGTAGATTGCTAATATATTTCATTTAACAAACAAGAAACAGTGTGACTGTTTAAATATGTCATTAAAAATAAATATTTGGGAGAGCGTATTTTAATCACTGTCTCATGGGAGACATCACATGACTGTCTCAACTTACCCATGTATGTGTGTGTGTGTGAGCATGTGTTTCCTAATCTGTAAGCTGACCACCATGCACTGAAAGAGCTGAGCAATCTACAGGTTCTTCTGCTTACCTCATTCTGAATAACAATTAGGTTTAGAAAAAGAGCAATATTTAGCTGGAATAACAATATTTAGCTGGAATAACAAACTATACCATAATTTCCACTGAGTTCCAGGACAGCCAGGGCTACACAGAGAAACCCTGTCTAGAAAAACCAAAAGTGGAAAAAAAAAAAAAAAAGAAAAGAAAAGAAAATTAAAAGAATCATATTTAGGAAGAAAAATCATACTAGATATTTCATGAAGTCAAGCAAACAGGACTACACACAATAAAAATCTGTTCCTCCCGCACACTTACACCATAATTACATTCTGATTTCTTGAGTCAGATTTGCGCATGTTCTTTGGTTCTGTCTACCCTAAGCTTTCCCATCACTTTCCTCAGTGAACAGAGAAACTATATACTTTCTATTCAGATTAAGCAAACAAACAAAGCAAGCAAGGACTGTTGAGTCTAAGCCTAACTTTGTCACTCTGCACACCAAAGCCACAGATTTCTGACACTCATACTCTGTCCCCCAGGTGACCCTCAGTTTAATCAGAATGCTAGGCCAGGATCACACTCGTCTGTGATCTTGGCTGTAGGGACGCTGGATGGCCTATTATCAAGAGCTCCATAGCTGCCTAAACAGAAATGCATGGTAGGATTTAAGACAGAAATTGTATTTGCTGAGCATTGTTGACTCTGACATAGTTAAGTACATCGCATAAATGAGAGGGCTTCTTGGCCTAATAAACTGGGAACATTATTATATTAAATTAGATGAACCAGATTTCTTTGCTGCTCCACCATCTCAGAACTGTTAATGAACTGATACGTACTGCAGATCTCCCAGAAGTGTCGTGATGATGCAGTTTCCTACCTATTTTCTGCATGGAATCTTTCTTTGTGTTTTACACGGAAGGTGTGGGCAGAAGCCCTGGAAGATGAATGAGCATTCCTTAGGCCACAGATTCAAAAATCCACTTCTTTAAAGACATAACCTTCCTGAAGTTCAGATCCGTTAGACTGACACATCCTAAACCACAGGACAGTAAAGTACCAGCTGAACTCCCTCCTGTGTTGTCTGGGAAAGGCTTCCTGGAATTCCGCATCCTCCACAGGAAGGTCTTGGGGGCTGTCTTCATTGCAGTGAGTTAATTATAGCTTGTCAGTGATTTTTTAAAGGCGTACTTTCCAAGCTCTAGAACATATACCAACATACAGTGTGGAAACTAGACAAGAAGGTGAACTTTCTGGAGCCCTTCTTGCATAATTTAGAGACGATGAGAACTTTTTTTTTTGTTTTTTTTTTTTTTTTTTTTTTTGGTATGGAATAAAACAAAATTGTTATCTGCAGAGTTGGGTCAGGCAGATATACGGCTCTGGGAATGTGCTGATTGCGATTTGTGTTTTATGGTAGCTGAAGAGTTTGAGCTGCTTGCTAATGAGATCAAGCACCGTTACATATATTACTGGTATCCTCAGAAACTGCACATTCATTTGGAAATATCTTTCTGCTACATTTGTTCAAAGCATTGTCTTTCTGCTAAAGGAATTCACCTGCACATTACATTTTCCCTGTAATATACTACTGATAATGTGAAGAACTGTTTCTACGTGTCTCTTTGTCTGAATTTCAAAGCTGTGCATTTTGAGTTCCATTTTCTTCTGAAAACGAGTTGTTGACAAATAAGACTGTCATGGAGATTGTAGGACTGAATTACTCTCCTGATTTCCTAATTCGCTGCTTGAATTGTAATGTCTCAAAATAAGTGCAGTCTCTCTAAAATATTTTGTCATCTCACACTGTTTGAGAGATAAACGGCCTTCAGTGGAATGGTTGCTGAAATTCTCTGTTAGAATGGAAGTTTTAACACCAGGTTCTATACGAAGATGATGTGGGCAGCAAGGAGTGCTCTGTGAGAGGGGGGCTATCTGACACAGAAGCAGAATCCCGGAGGTGAGTCCTAGGTGAAAAAGAAAGATAGCAGAGGGGGTTTCCAAGCTAAAGGGCAGGATCATGGGCTTACAGAGAACAGGGGATGAGGTCATCCGCTTGAAGGGATATTCCAGACCTGGCTGAACGTGTAGTTACATCTCAAATGTCTTGAAGGATGAGCACACTGCTTTCTGTAAAGGCTTCACCAATTTTCAATGTGTTCACTAAAACATTATTCACAGGAATCAAGATGCATGAACAGGGGCTGGGGTGCTGGCTCTGTTGATGAATTCTCAACCACGAAAGCACAGGAATCCAAGTTCATCTGCCAGAACCATAGAAACCCAGTGGGCATGGTGGCACATGCTAAGTATTAGCGCAGGGGAGGCAGAGACGGGAGGATCACTGGGGCTCACTAGCCAGCAGTCCTAGCTCCATCTATGAGACCCAGTTAATGGTGAGAGAAAAATGAGCTACCATTTGTGTCAATATGCAGGAATCCGAGGAAATGACGAATGGAATAATCCTGACAGAGATTATGTGCACTACACCGTTTATGTGCAGACTCCAAAGCATCCAGGGAACTGAGGGTAGACGGGTGCTGTAGGGGTGAGGAGTGTGAACTGGGAGCTGCTGGTCAGAGAGTACAGTCACCCAGGACACATAAGTTCTGGACATCTGACTCACAGCTCTTGGAGTTAACAGAGCTACATCATACACATCCATGTTGAGAAGACAGTTTCAAGTCTTTGGCTATCAGGAAAAGAGAAAAGGTTATGGTGTGGTGGCCATCAGGAAAAGAGAAAAGGTTATGGTGTGGTGGCCATATGAATTAGCTTGTTGTAATCATTTAATGATATGTACACGCATAAATCATCATGTTTTTCCCATTACCTAGAAACTATTTTTATTTGTCAAATATACATTAATAAGGCTGGGGTTATAGACTATTGGCTTAGGGTTTAAATTTGTGGGTCACCCTTTGATAAATCAGGCAGTCGTCAGTTATGAATAGAAGGGAAGAGACCCAATGATACATAAAAGTCTATCTTTTTTTAATACATTAAATATGAATATAACATAACCTTAGCTATTATTTGTCTGGTAAGCTCACTTTTTTTTTGGATACAATTTCTCTTACCAGCCTGGAATTCATCAAGTAGACCAGGCTGGCCAGTGAACCCCGGAAACCTATCAGTGTCTGCCTCCTCAGGGCAGGGTTTACAGGCATGACCTGGGGCTCTCTTTTAAATGTGAGTTCTAGAGACTTAACTCAGGTCTTTATGCTTGCAAGGCAAGCAGTTTGCCTACTGAGCCAGCTTCCCAGCTCCTCTTTCTGAATCTTTAAGCACAGAGAAATCATACTGTTTACAGTCACGATTTCTTCATTCTTTGGCTACTCCTCCACATGCAGATTAGCAACAGTTATTGCTTCAGGGGAAAGCAGAATCTTCAGATTGGACTTAATTTTCTGCCTGGAATTTTGTATGTTACTGTTGGGTACTTAGATTTTTTTTTTTT
>JADRCD010156378.1:0-13494 GCA_019843815.1 Montemys delectorum | reverse complement strand
CTGGCCAATACACAAGAGTCTGATGGGCGGCTCTTAGCGAATGTGTATTAGTGTGAGGAGACATGCAACTGGATGTCATTTGGTGTACAATGAAATATCTAGGAAGATTATGGAAAATAAGTGTGTGATTGAATTGCAGATCCTGAACTCTCATACATAGCAATGACCCTAGGAAACTCCCTTGTCTTTGATCTATGTCCACTCTTGGGTTTCACTTACTGGTGTCCATTTGTAGTTTTGTAGGGCATTCAGCATCCATGGACATATATCTTTAATTCTGCCTCTCTTATTACAAGGAAATATGGGTGGGTCAATCAATTATCTTCATGTTCTCCTTTATCTTCCCCATCATCTCTACTCTGCCTCCTCTTTCTCTTAGTTCATCCTTTGATGATCTTAATTATATTTCCCATTGCCTGACTCATGGCATTGATTAATTTTTCATAGAAAATGTCTCGAATTTTCTCCTCTGTGTACATCTTTAACCTAGAATAGTAGTTCCCATAGACAGAAAAGTAGTGGTAGGGATGTGAGAGGAAGACAGAAAAGGAGTTGGAAATGGAAGCCGAGCCTGTCCTGAGTGGTAGTCTCAGGAAGATGGGAGGAGACAGGAATCAGCTGTAAACTTGCTGGAGCTGCCACCCTACCTCGGGGAAGGTCAGACTGGGAGAAAGGAGACAGGTTTTCTCCAGTGGATACAGGTGAAGCTCTGGATTTCTCTTCAAGGACAAAATATTATTGGAGTTCTTTCAGAATAGTAAAGCTAAGAACCGACTAGAGAGATTCCTGAAATACCAGATTCCTTCAGTCTAGACATGAATTACTAAAGAACCAAACTGAGTATGACACAGTGTGCTGGCAGATTGTCAGTGAGGACATTGACAGGGCTTGTAATGCAAATGGGAAGAAGAGAGAGAGTGGACATTACTAATGGCTGTGCACAGTGTGCTATCCTGGTTATTTGTGGACGTCAGGAAGGACGAGAAAGAGATACGTTTCTCACTAACCAGCTATTGGGTGGTTGTTTTCTTTAGATATTCGCTGAGGTGAGTAAAAAGGTAGCTCTGGTATTTAACAGCTGAAAGCATCTGGTTCATACAATTCTATTTAGAAAAGTATCTTACCCACTTGAGGGAAGATTTTTCTTTTTTTCTGAGGCAGCGTCTCATGTAGCCAAGACTAGCCTTGAATTCTTGACAGACCAAAGCACTGTATCAGGTCCCAGAGGTTAACCACCTTACATGTTGTCGTGTAAGGTGGTTAACAAAATAGAATTTTATTTCCTCACAGTTTGCCTCTATCTGAGGCAACATGCTGAGGTTTCAGAAGTGTGCCACCACACACAGCTGTAATTTTAAGGCTTCTGGAAGTTAGTGACATGCTACAGGCATTCGCTGCTCTCTTTCAACGGGGACTTGAGTTTATTAGCTACATGGGATAAAGTTCTTTTCATCCATGGCTGTGGAAGTCATAGCCCACAGGCCAAGGACTTTCAGGGGTCCAGAGAGATATGTAAAAATAAATGCCACAGCCATTAAAATTGGTCTTAGCATGAGCATTAATACTAGCTGCAAAACAGGAAAACTATGAAACCACAGTCAATAGACAGTCAGCCTGGTGGTTGCAATAGCCAGCAACAGATTAGACTACTTTGTCTACTTTGTGAGTATTTCGTATTATTCACAAACATAAATGATTGATGATACGTGCACATGACTAAACACTGCTGGAAGATTGGGGAGCAGCATGGAGAGGACGCTCCCAGTGAAGAAGCAAAGGACATTTAAGAGCTGATGTACACAGGTACAGCTTCCTCAGCCGTGTCTCGGGTGCATGGAAGAATCTGATATAATTTCAGAGCTTGCTACGCTCTGCGTCTTGTTGTCTGGGATATGGTATTCAGCCATGGAGAGCTTTCATGTTCCTCTTATCCAGCTTGTGACTGACCCAAGCTAGGGATCCCTGAATTTCAGTCTGAGATGTTAATGCTCCACACTGAGGTTAATATGACCAAGAGAAGAAGCCAAGATGGATGAGAGTGGTGTGGGAGGAAAGCAGACTACACCACTGTACCATTCTCAAGGCATCCATACCAAATGATCACAAACAGTGGCTCAAAATGGTGCTATTTTTATTCCTTCAAGTTCTAGAGCAGTGGTTCTCAACCTGTGGGAGTCTAACACCCTTTTCCCACGGGTCACATATCAGATCCTGCATGACAGATATTTACATTATGATTCATAACAGTAGCAAAATTACAGTTATGAGGTAGCAATGAAATATTTTTATGGTTGGGGTCAACACAGCAAGTACTGAGTTGAAAGGCTGTAGCATCAGGAAGGTTGAGAACAACTGTTCTAGAGGGTTAGAATTTTAGTGCCCTGACTTGAGGCAGTGCTGATTTCTTCTAGAATTTCAGAGGTAGAGTTTTTCATGCCTCTATTACAACTTCTGGGTTTTGCTAGCAGTTCCTGGTGTTCCTCAGTCTGCAGACACATCACTGCATTCCCAGTCTTCATCTTCTGACAGCATTCTAACCTATGCTTCAGTCTCTCAGCTTCCAAATCCAGCATGATGTCCTGTTAACTTGATAACATCTCCCTCCAGAAACCCTATGTCTAAACTGTCATGTTTGTCTATGGGAGACACAGTTCTATCATTATTTCTCCTGTGTTGCTTTCTTCTGTGGTGGTATAGAATCCTATACTCTCTAATGATGGCAATGGACTAAATGGGGTGAATACTGAGTCTTATCACACAGTGATGCCATTGCCATACCTGGTGGAATTAATATCTTGCTCAGTTTTTTATAGTTTAATCATTCTTTGCTAAATGGAGTCTTTTTTTTTTCCTGCTGCAGAAACCAACAGAACCATGGCAACTCCCTCTGCTGCCTTTGAGGCCCTTATGAATGGAGTAACAAGTTGGGATATCCCCGAGGATTCTGTTCCCTGTGAACTGCTTCTTATTGGAGAGGCTGCGTTTCCTATAATGGTGAATGACGTGGGCCAGGTCCTCGTTGCTGCCTCTTCCTATGGCAGAGGTCGCATGGTGGTAGCATCTCATGAGGACTTCTTGGTGGAAAGCCAGCTCTTTGTCTTTCTTGTCAATGCTGTTGGGTGGCTTCGTTCCTCCCCTGAGTCAGCCATTGGTGTTCACTCATCATTAGCACCACTGGTGAAAATCCTCGAGAGCTGTGGAATAGAGTCAAAGATTGAGCCTGAAGTGAATGACTCCCTGGGGGTTTACTGCATTGATGCCTACACTGAAACCATGACAGATAAGCTAGTCCAGTTTGTGAAACGTGGTGGAGGCTTGCTCATAGGAGGCGAAGCCTGGGATTGGGAACCCCAGGGTGATGAAGATGATAGAGTTCTGTTTACATTTCCTGGGAATCTGGTGACTAGTGTGGCTGGTGTGTACTTCACTGACAACAAAGCAGACACAAGCTTCTTTAAAGTCTCCAAGAAGATGCCTAAGATACCCATCTTAGTTCGGTGAGTATCTTACCATAGTGGGAAATTGGCCTCGTACTAAAACCTGGCATAATTCCATCTTCAGGTTGCTTCCAGGCTAACAGAAAAGAATTTGAAATTCTGACACATATTTGCTACAGTCAATTAGATGTTTTAATACTCTGAGGCTCAGGAGCGACTCTACTTCCCCAGAACAATCTGTTTAGCTCTTTGAGGAGAAGAACTTTGACTATGTTATTCCTCAGAACTTAGCTTAAAAGTACTGTTGACCCCAAGAATTGGCCTGCTTTATGTAGGAAAGTTCACAGGAAGTTTTCTTGCCATGAAAACTATTAGGGAAAGAAAACCATAGAAAAGCCCTCTGGGCCAAAGTCAGGAGAGCTGTGAGAAACATTTTGAAATCTGTATGTGCAGTTAGGATGGAAACGGGAAGTTATGGATTCAGAAGTTGAGCTGGAAAAGAGACAGCACAATTCTATATACTAATGCTGGTCACTGGAGGAAGACGTTTACCCCTGCAGTCAGATGGTCGCCTGAGAGTGGATGAAATAGATGCTGGGACAAGGGCAAGCTTCACTGGAGATCAGTGGAGATCCGTGGAGAGTATTACCTAGACTGGTTTTTTACGCACAGTGTGGTCTATGCAACAATTAATAAGCATCCAGTGAACATTTCCTAGCTGTGTAGTTAGACTGATGAATGAGAAGTACTTGAAGCTAAGTTCTTCTCAAGAGCAGAAAATGTGCAGTAGGTCACTTCCTAGTATATATAACATTTCTTAGCTTTCTGGGAAGAAATAACACTGTTATTTCTGACTGATAAAAACAAAGGAGTCAGATTGGGTGAGGAAGATACAGTGAGGCCTTTAGAGGGATGATGAATAAGCTAAATTGGTAAGTATTCATGACAAATTAACCCAGCAATCTTTGTACCCTATATTTTTGGTAAGAAGGAATCTCGTTTGCTTTTAACTCAGAATTGGGGCTTCTACAAGGAGTTCAATCTCTTTATTTACCCATTAGTTATTCCAGAGTTTATTGAATATATTCTGTGTCAGATATTATTTATCTTAAGATAAATTTCAGATTTACATGTTAAGATGTGCTACAAAAATCCGAACATGAAGTGTGTAGAAATATCTCTAATGACAATGTCTAGAAGACATTTGAAAAAAACAAGTGACCGTGGAGTAAGATGTTGTGCATGATACAGTGTGTCCTTCCAATGACCTTCCAACTCTTTACATCTACAAGAGGAGTGTTGGAGTAGAACTTCTGGGATCCTCAGTAGAGCACCATTCCCTTTCAGGCTATGGATCTTCTGGTTAGAAAGATCCTTGGGTGTTCCCAAAGTCATCAGGCATTTATAGAAATGGATGTCAGATAAATGTTCATATTCTGAATACCCAAGTGCTCTAAATAAATCCCTTTGCTTAAATACCACACTGAAACCTGAGTTAGCCAGCTTTCCAATTTATGTTATGTGTGTCTTTTCCAGCCTGAATCTTAGTGAAATGATATTGGCAATAGAAAAATCTTTTGACTTTCAGATTACTAAAGAGATTTCAGAATTTTAGAACTTAAAGATGAACATTAGCTTATCTCCACAAGTGACTTGGAAAATATTAGGGCAGGTAGAGATAAATATTTGTAATAGGGATCTGAAAAATCCTTAGAGCTTGTTCCTAGTTATATGTCAACGATGTGTAGGATAGAGCCACTGGGTAAGCTGATCATGACAAGAGACAATTAAGAATTTCAAGAATGTGGCCAACCCAACCCAGAACTAAAGTTTTTCTGTTGCCCAATCCATTGTTACAAGACACTGCTTCAACCTCAATTCAGTCAGACACCATGCCTTATTCCAGCAATTTGTTATTATTTTTCCCCCAAGATTTTTAACCAGTATGGGAAGAACAGAAAAATAAATAGGGGCTGGAGAGATGGATCAGTGTTGAGCACTGGCTGCTCTACCAGAGGTCCTGATTTCAATTCCCAGCAACCACATGGTGGCTCACAACCATCTACAATGTGATCTGACGTCTTTGTCTGGCATGCAGGTGTACAGGCAGATAGAGCACTCATATACATAAAATATATAAATCTTTCTTTTAAAATATAGCTTGAACAAGAGAAAAAAAGGAAAATAAACCAATTCAGAGGTTTACTACACAATAAAACTATTTCTATAATATATTCAAAATCATTGCAGAAATTCAATAAACACTTATGCCATCAATGACCTTGTCTGACTTTACAATGTAGCCTCACTTAGAACCCTAAAACACATAAAAGCCTTTTTTATAATAAGCCCACATATTAAGGTAGAATAAGCAACTTTCTGTTGTTTTTTGCCACAAACAGGAGCCATAGCTAAGACAAACTTAAAGCTGCAGCAATCCTATTGCTTCAGCATCCCACAAAATAATCAATCTTTTAAAGCACTGAAATTATATAATTACCTATAAATATTGCTTTATGGATACAAAAGATTCACTGAGTTTCCTAGATAACCAAATAAAGATGTATGGAAAAAAATTTAAAAAAAAAAAAGAATTTCAAGAATGGAAAGAGGGTCATTAATGTGGGTTTATAGAAATTAAAGGGTAATAAGAGAGTTGATCCCACTTTGGCCTGTCGCTGGACCTTCTTTTCCTCAGGCTCCTCTCCATTTCCATCCCTGTAATTCTTTCAGACAGGAGCAATTATGGGTAAGAGATGTGACTGTGGGATGGCAACCCCATCTCTCACTTGATGTCCTGTCTTCCTGCTGGAGGTGGGCTCTATAATCTTCTCTCCCTACTGTAAGGCATTTCATCTAAGGTCCCTCCCTTTGAGTCCTGGGAGTGTCTCACCTCCCAGGTCTCTGGTGCATTCTGGAGTGTCCCCCCAACCTCGATCTCCTGAGATTGCCTGTTTCCATTCTTTCTGCTGGCCCTCGGGGCTTCCGTCCTTTTCTCTTCTCTCACCCAATACCGGATCAGGCTCCCCTCTCCCTCCCACTGCTCCCCCCCCCAACCCCCATCCCTCCCAGGTCCCTCCCTTCCTCCCAATTGTGAATGGTTTCTTCTCTCTCCCAAGTGAGACTGAGGCTTCCTCACTTGGGCACTTCAGCTTGTTGACCTTTTTGAGTTCTGTGGACTGTATCTTGGGTATTCTGTACTTTTTTTTTCTTAGCTAGTATCCACTTATTAGTGAGTACATACCATGCATGTCCTTTTGGGTCTGAGTTAAGTCACTCAGGATGATATTTTTTAGTTCCATCCATCCTGCAAAACCTAGGATATCCTCGTTCCTAAAAGCTGAGTAATATTCCATTGTATAAATGAAGTGTATTTTCTGTCTCCATTCTTCTGTCATGGGACATCTAGGTTGTTTCCAGCTTCTGGCTATCACAAATAAGACTGCTGTGAACATAGTGGAACACATGCCCCTAATGTATGGTGGGGCATCTTTTGGGTATATATATCCAGGAGTGGTATAGCTGGATCTTCAGGTAGACCTATTTCCAATTTTCTGAGGAACCTCCAGATTGATTTCCAGAGTGGTTGTACCAGTTTACAATCCCACCAGTAATGGAGGAGTGTTCCTCTTTCTCCACATCCTCTCCAACATGTGTTCTCACCTGAGGTTTTGATCTTACCCATTCTGATTGGTGTAAGGTAGAATTTCTGGGTTATTTTGATTTGCATTTCTCTGATCACTAAAGACTTTGAACATTTCTTTAGGTGCTTCTCAGCCATTCGAGATTCTTTAGTTGTGAATTCTCAGTTTAGTTCTATACCCCCTTTTTTGATTGGGTTGTTTCGTTTTTCGGTGATTAACTTCTTGAGTTCTTTATATATTTTGGATATTAACCCTCTATCGAATGTGGAGTTAGTGAAGTTTTTTCCCAATATGTACCCTATGGAGCGCTCACAAAAAGAGACCTGTCATTACTGCCCTCTGAAAGACCCAACAAGCAGCTGAAAGAGTCAGGTGCAGATATTTGCACACAAGCAATGGACAAAACCAGCTGACCCCTGTTGTTGAATTAGGGAAGGCTGAAAGAAGCTGAGGAGAAGGGCGACCCTGTAGGAGGACCAGCAGTCTCAATTAATCTGGACCCCTGAGATCTCTCAAACACTGGACCACCAAACAGACAGCGTACACCAGCTGATATGAGGCCCCCAACACACATACAGTAGAGGACTTCTGGGTCTGTGTTCATTCAGAGATGATGCACCTAACCCTCAAGAGACTGGAGGCCCCAGGGAGTTTAGAGATCAGGTAGGGTGGCAGGTGGGGGTATCCACATGGAGACGGGGTGAGGGGTGGGGAGGAGGTGTGTAATGTGAAGCAGTCAGAGGGTGGGTCAGGGGTGGGGGGGCCAAAAATGGTATATGGAGTGTAAAACATAAATTAATTTTAAAAAAACAAACCAAACAAACCACCAAAACCAAAATAAATAGATAAATAAATAAGAGAGTTCATACAACTTCTGCCAATGAATTCGTTTACTTGAATGAATTTACTTGAGTGAATTGGACAGACTTCTTGATAGACACAAATATAAAACTAAACATAAATATAAAGACAATATATTAAATTGAATTAAAGTACTCCAATATTATATGGAAGGTGGTTTACTGGTTTGAATTCTAGAAGTCATTTAACAGAAAAGCAAATAAAATTTATGGAGAGTTTTTCAGGCATGGTGGCTCATGTTTTTAATCCCATTACTCAGGATGCAGATGTAAGCAAATCTTTACATAGTGACTTCCAGACCAGCCTGACCTATATAAGTTATAGGCCAGTCAAAACTACATAGTTAGTCTTTGTCTCAATAACAATAATAATAATTATAATAATAATAATATAACTGTTATAATAATAATGATAACAATAGCAAAAATGTAGACATTTTTGTTCATTGACAGGGCTCAATATAAAGTCCAGGCTAGCGTTAGACTAGTGAACCCTCTACCTTAGCATTGTAAGTGGCCTGATAGGCATTTGCCACCTGTCTAGCTAAGTTCTTTAGTAACTAGTGCTTAACCTGTGTTAAGGACTCAGTTCTGCCAAATATAACCAGGCTGTTTAACACTTTTCAGTAGTCATGTCAAAGATGTGAAGAAACTCCCTGTATTATACAACTTCCCTATTGTTTTGAATTTATATATATATATTTAAATTAAAATATATATATATATTTAAAATCAACAAGAGCATATACAGCACCCCAGCCCCCAATAGACTTTCTGATGAATTTGATGAAACTTTTAAGAAGCAAATAATGAGAACCCTTCACAGAGACTCTTCCGGAACATAGGAGGAAAGCTCCCCAGACGTTATTGCTTCACCAGCATTTCAGTTGTACTGAAATTAGAGAAAGGGCTGGTGAGATGGCTTCAGTAGGTAAAATGCTTGTGATATAAGCATGATGAAGACCTGAGTTGGATTCCCTAAAGCCATGGTGTGGGGAGGGAATCAGTCAGGGTAACATACCTGTAATCTGAACATTGAGTAAGAAGAACAGGAGGATGTCTTGGGCTTGTTGTCCAGGTGGTCTAGCTCAGCTGATGAACCTGGATCCACGAAAAGACTCTGTCTCAGAAAATAAGGCAGAAAGTGATTGATTGAGGAAAGTACCTAGCATGAGACCAACCTCTGGCATTTACATATGCGTGCACACACACTCAACACACACACACACACACACACACACACACACAAATAAATAAGGTGAGAAAAAAAGACTTCTTAAGGAAAAGAAACCTATAGAACAATACTAGATCCAAAGTTCTTGATTAAACATTAATAAATGAAAGTTTCTTATATTTATATATATATATATATCATATCAAAATTCAGTTATTCTGGGTATGAATTACTGGTTTAGCAATCAGAAGCCAAGTTCATTTAGCACGATAACGTTAAAAAATGAGAACGTCATGCAGTTCAATGGATGCACACAAAACGCTTAACAAGATTCCATAATCAATCATGATAACATATCAACATACTCCATAGAAAGAGGGATATCTTCCACCTGAGAAGAGGCATGCAGCTAGCAACCTTCTCATTTTGTCTTGTTAATTTTATTTTCTTTCATTGGGTTTTTTGAGAAAGGGTCTCATATAATACAAACTGGTCTTGATGAAGAACTGTGCAGCCAAATATGGCCTTGCACTCCATAAGTGCTGCTGCCTCCACTCCACCCCCACGTTGTAGGATAACATATGTGGGCCTTTGTATATATCCAGCAATAGATACATTAATAAGGATGAAATGGTGACTGTGTTTACTTTAGAAATGAGAACAAGGCAAGAGTAACACTTGTGGTCCTCCTTTCTCTAAGGGATTGCATTGTAAGCACTCCACCAATACTGTAAGACAAGAAAAAGAGGCATAGAGATTAAAAATTGGAAAATGGACTTTTCTATGCATACTTAAATATACTAAAGTTTATTTAAGTACATTATTAGTATAACAGTAGATACTAATAAAAATCTAACAATTGTATGATATATTCTAATAAAGGAATTATGAATGTGGTCTCTCACAAACTATCTTTTAAATTTTTATTATTATTATTATTATTATTATTATTATTATCATGTATATGAGGGAGATGTGGAGGATGGAGGACCTGTGCAGCCACATGTGAGGAGGTCAGAAGAGAACAGAATCAGTTCTGTCCTTTGTCCTTTACATGGATTTTAGGGATTGAACTCATGTCTCTAGGATTGTACAGAAAATACCTTCATCCACTGTGCCATCTCACCTGGTCTCAGAGACCCTCTCCCTGCATCCATCCAGTGAATGGATAATCCAATGCCTGTGCACTGAAAAGAGGTGAAATGAACAATGACTTCAAAACGCTCTTGATACCGCCATAAAGGTAGACAAGTTCATCACTGAAACAGACCCCATAGTCCAGAGAGATTCGCTCAAGGAGGGAAAAGCGGTGTTTTCGACATATGGTTCAGGAACAACTAGATACCTTTTTTTTTATTTATTAGTGCAAGTGATTTTTTGATTTTCTGTGCTGGAATTTTAGATTTTTTTTGGTTTTTCGAGACAGGGTTTCTCTGTGTAGCCCTGGCTGTCCTGGAACTCACTCTGTAGACCAGGCTGGCCTCGAACTCAGAAATCTGCCTGCCTCTGCCTCCCAAGTGCTGGGATTAAAGGTGTGCGCCACCATCGCCGACAACTAGATACCTTTATGGGAAAGATGAACTTTGATCTTTAACCTATTTCACATAAAATATTCAAAAGCAGGTGTAGACCCAAGTACAAAAGAAAAAGAAAAACTTCTAAAATTCCAGCACAGAAAATCAAAAAATCACTTGCAGTCCTGCATCAGGCAGTGATTGCTGTGGAAGGCAATGCACAGACCCACAAACTGGAAAGATTGGTGGCATCTCAGCCATCTCCTTCCTAATTTCTTTTCCCAAGGGAAATTAAATAATGTCCTCACCAAAACGTCACACAACGAGCTATCCTTTCACCCACATGTACACTGGGGTTTTCTTCTTTATCTTAGCTACTGTGTAAATGCTTCAAGGAACATGAGAGTTTGGAAGGCACCGATCTTATTTGCTTTGGGTACACACCCAATGGAGAATTGCCTGGGTCATGTGGTAGCTCTGTTTTAGGTTTTCAAGGACTTTCCAAGCCGTTTTCTATATTGGTACTACTAGTTTACATTCCTTCCAACCATATGCAAGAATTTCCTGTTCTTCATGTCTTCATCAGACTTGATATCTTTTGACATTTTGATAATACTCATTCCAGTAGATGGGGTTGCATACCTCGCTGTGAATTTGATTTCTGTTTCCACGGTGAGTAGTGGTGGCAAGCACCTTTTTGTAGGCCGGTTGAACATCTGTATGCTGTGGTATGTAGTGATTCTTGTCCATTGTAGGGTGCACGAGAATTCCGGGCTGATCTTTACTGGTTCCTGTGACTCCTTGTCACAAACAAATGATCATCCTGGCCCTTTTGTTTCTTCATCTTCTCTTACTCACATGCATCCGACACTCTTCTGTTCCTGCCGGTTTCTGATTCATCTGACTTCATCTCCGTAGTGTCCAGTATAAATACCCACCTCTCCCGCTTTACTGATTGTGCCCTGCTATACTGCCAGTTTATCTTTATTTTCTATCTCATCACAGGAGAGTATGAAAGGGAAGTAAAATCAGAGCCAGAAAAACAGTTTTCATGGTTGCTGCCTCAAGGAAGGAGAAAACCAGTCTTCTGCAAGGCCCCAGTTTCTCATCACTTAGTCAGAGCTCCGAGCAGCACTGGGACTGAAAATCCATTCTCTGCCTATGTGCAGGCTCCCGACACATGGCTGCCATAGCTTGATCCCTAACAGAAGTGACAGGTTCGATTCTGGAATGTCAAGTGTGTGGAGGTTTTCCCAAGCATCCAGGACTCAGTCTCCCTTTGGCATTTATAGGTGGCTTAAGGTCCTCGGCAGGGAACGGGGTGCATTATGCATAGGAAAAACACCCGTGCTGAGCAAAACCCCACAAGATTCCAGCACTCCTGTTGGGCAAGCAACAGACAGGCCAAGTTTTAGATGTAGGCAGTGGTACTCCTCCCACTAAGGAACCACAGGTCTCGTGAGAGTTAAGGCTAATGACGGACCCCAACCCCATCTTCTAAGATACTGACACTTTGCCGACACCATGAACATGTTTTCCATCAGAGTTTTCCTTTATCGCATTAATGGTGTGAAACGTATCAGTAAGACTTGTTCTAAGAGTAAAAACATAATTCCTCACCTAGTTCTTTGCATTCTGGAATACATGGGTGGAATAAACATGAACTTAAGTCTAGAACGTGGTGTCCAAAGTTTAGTATCAGAGAAACACAGCAAGATTTCCCATAGAATTTCCTTGGAAGGAATGGTGATTTGAAAATGAGCACAATAGAATTGATTGAGCTCTTGTGTACCCCTGTGTAGTAGACAGTGTTCAAGGAACTAAAAAGAGAGTGGTCCTTCTAATCAGGAGTGTATGTCTTTTGCAGTTGTGATGATGACCTCTCAGAAGACAGAGATGAGCTTCTGCGTGGCATCGCAGACCTGGACATCACCAACTCGGACTGCTTCCCATCCCAGCTACTAGTGCATGGGTCGTTGGCTTTTCCTCTGGGGCTAGATACCTACCATGGCTGTGTGATAGCTGCTGCTCGCTATGGCCGGGGTCGGGTAGTTGTAACTGGTCATAAGGTATTATTCACTGTGGGTAAACTCGGCCCCTTTTTGCTCAATGCTGTCCGCTGGCTGGACGGTGGCCGCAAAGGCAAGATTGTGGTGCAGACAGAGCTGAGAACGCTAAGTGGCCTGCTCGCAGTAGGGGGTATAGACACCAGCATTGAGCCCCACCTGACCAGTGACGCAAGTGTCTATTGCTTCGAACCCACAAGCGATGTGGGGGTTAAGGAACTACAGGAGTTTGTAGCAGAGGGTGGTGGGCTGTTTGTTGGAACCCAAGCCTGGTGGTGGGCTTTTAAGAACCCAGGAGTGTCCCCTCTGGCTCGATTCCCAGGAAACCTGCTTCTCAACGCCTTTGGTATCAGCATCACAAGCCAAAGCCTCAATCCGGGACCTTTCCGTACCCCTAAAATAGGAACAAGGACCTATCACTTCCGCTCTACCCTAGCAGAGTTCCAGGTGATCATGGGCAGGAAGAGAGGGAATGTGGAGAAGGGCTGGCTAGCCAAGCTAGGCCCAGATGGGGCAACTTTCCTGCAGATTCCTGCAGAGGAGATTCCTGCTTACATGTCTGTGCACAGACTCCTGCGGAAGCTGCTGAGCCGCTATCGGCTTCCAGTGGCAACCAGAGAGAACCCGGTCATCAATGACTGCTGTAGGGGGGCCATGCTTTCCCTGGCCACAGGTCTGGCCCACTCTGGAAGTGACCTCTCACTGTTGATCCCAGAAATTGAAGACGTGTACAGCAGCCGCTACCTGCGCCCCTCAGCTTCTCCCATCACCGTGGATGTCAATTGCACCAATCCAGGTA
>JADRCD010156375.1:22261-40565 GCA_019843815.1 Montemys delectorum | reverse complement strand
CTTCACCTGTTTGTTTGTGTTTTCCTGCAATTCCTTAAGGGATTTTTTGGGTTTGCTCTTTAAGGGCTTCTATTTGTTTACTTGTGATCTCCTGTAATTCTTTATGGGATTTTTTTGTTTTCTCTTTAAGGGCTTGTATCTCTTTATCTGTTTTCTCCTGTATTTCTTTAAGGGAGTTATTCATGTCCTTCTTAAGTTCCTCTATCAGCATTGTGAGATGAGTTTTTAGATCCAAATCTTGCTTTTCTGGTGTTTTGGGATATCCAGGGCTTGCTGAGGTGGGAGTACTAGGTTCTGGTGAAGCCAAGCAGTCTTGGTTTCTGTTGGTAGGATTCTTGCGTTTGCCTTTCGCCATCTCTTGATTTCTGGTGTTAGAAGTTCTTGGTGTCTTAGAGCTTGATCTTTCCTTGCTGCCCTGCAACTCCCCTTCCACTCCTGAGGCCTGTGCCTCGAAGCTGGTCCCGCCTGAGTACTTGGTCTGATGCTTGTCCTGGATGGAAGTCCTGTGCTCCTATGGAGGGAGCAGAGATTTTCGCTGATCCAGCTCTGTCCCTTGGAAGCTGAGAGGCTCATGTTTCTGCAATCCTGTGACTCTCCTGCACTTCCTGAGGCCTATGCCTCCTGGCTGGTCCTGCCTGATTCCTGGGGCTAAAGCCCGCTCAGGATGCAGGCCTTCTTCTCGCAGGGAGGGGGCAGAGGTGTTTGCTGATCCAGCTCTTTCCCTCGGAAGCTGAGAGACTCCTGTCTCTGCAGTCCTGTGACTCCCCTGCACTTCCTGAGGCCTATGCCTCCCGGCTGGTCCTGCCCTAGCAAGACCCAAGAGAAAAAATGGCGGATCTCACCTGAGTCCTTGGGCTGAAGCCGGCCTTGGGGGGAAGTCCTCCCCTAGCAGGCAGGGGGCAGAGATGTTCACTGATCCAGCTCTGTCCCTTGAAGCTGAGAGACTCCAGTCCCTGCAGTCCTGTGACTCCCCTGCACTTCCTGAGGCCTATGCCTCGAGGCTGGTCCCACCTGATTCCTGGGGCTAAAGCCCGCTCCTATCTGTGTGTTCTTAAACTAGATGATCCTCTTTTCTAGAGCTTGTTCTTGACAACTATAAGCAAAGAGTAGTACAACATAGGTGATTAAGTGGTAAAAAGCAAACCAGCTCTGTGTGGTACGCAACCATCCCCTAATGAGTGACACTTGCTTCTGTTGGCTGACCCTCCTAAGCATCCACACTTCAGTCTCCTTCCTCCTTTCAGCTCTCTTCTTTGCTTTTTTTTCTTCCTCTTACTAGTTTTAAAGAAAACATTGATTTTGCTATTTTGCCTGTTACAAGTACATAGACTCACACTCCTCGCCCAGCGGACTTTGCTTCTTTCAGCCCCTTAGTTCTGCTGTGGTACCCCGACACCCTTCAGGGTTGTGAGCCTTAGAGATGGAACTGTGAGGCCCAAGCACCCTGTGTACTATTGTGGCCAATCCTATGTTTTCTTCCTGAAAAATTATTCATGCAGTTTTTTAAATGTCATGAAATTAGAGATTTATACAGAGGATCTGTTTTATAGAGAGTGTTTTTAAAGTGCCTGTTACTGTTGGTTTTTACTCTACATTTACCAAATTCATCTCATGACCTCTGCAGTACATCTGTCCAATTACTCAAGTCAGTATGGTTATCAGTTATTGATGAGGGTAATGATGATAAAGTACATGATGCCTGTTTAATATATAATGCCTGTTACTGTATCTGTGCTATGGTATTTCTGGCAATATTTTTAAAGATGCAAATAGTATGTAGTTTAATAAACCTGTCAAAATTGACCTTTATCAGTCAAAAACATAAGAGACAGGGTTGTCCTTGGGAAGGAGATAAAACTTGCACATGGGCTTCAAGATTGACATTGTAGTTACATAATAAAATACCTGATGAATGAACCCACTGGGTATAATTGCTACAAAAAATAAACTCTCAAGATACGATCAATTCTTTTACCAACTGTCTACTTAGATAATGTAAAAAAAATTAGTCAACTTAGCAGTGTCTTCCCTGAGGCACTCTTGTGGTAGAGAACTTAGTTTGACCCCCTTCCCAGGTGTGGTTGTCATTCAGAGGGTGTATGTGTCATTTTACAGTGGCCAGTGCAGAAACCACTCATCCATTGGAGTCATTCACTGGGATTCATGACTCTTCATGCTTTGGAGATTAGTCTCTGTGGAAAATGCAGAGACACTGTGTCTCAACTGTGCCCAACACAATTCTCTGATGGACACATTAGTTTACCTCTGGAAGATCTAACTTGGGACCAGCTCCTAGCTCTTTCCAGTTAGACTAGTGGCTTCTTTTGGGAAACAGAAACAAGCCTGTCTTCAGAGAGTAGTTGTCAGAGCCGAAGTGCTGCTGGGTTGCCTGTAAGTCGTGTTCCTTCCCCTTTCCCCTCTGTGTCCTCCCTCTAGCCTCTCCAACAGCCTTCTTTGTCTCCACCATTCTCATTCCTCCTTCCTCTTCTCTTGTTTGTATCCTTCAGTCAGCTAATGGAATTGTGTTATCACTCAGGCTCAGACTGAATAGAGGAAAATGTATTTAGATAAATTACTTTTCTTATACAAGTAAAAGTGACTTCAGTACATGCTGTTTTGAGTCATCTTCAGGTTATTGACAACTTGCAGGCATTATAGAACACCATAATCATACGGTTAGTTATAATAATTTATTCCTTGAACATTAAGTACAACCAATGCCTTCCAATAGTTAGCCCTTGAAAGTTAAATAGGCAACACATGGAGTATGCGCTGTTTCACAGCTACACCTCAGTCCAGGAAAGAAGCACTGAAACCATTTTCAAGGTAATTATTAGTTAGATGAGAAACATCTACAAAGGTTTCACAGTATTTTTGTTGGCGTCCTTGAGTGAGATTCTTTAGAATTGTTTTCTAAGCAAAGATTTAATTTCTTGTTCCAAAGAGGATAAGTTTGTTTCAATGAAAGCTATTAAAATAGGCTATTGATTACTGGCATCTTTGAAGATCTTAGCACATTGTAATTTACTGGAGAGCGGTGCTTGGGTCTTTATCGTGTGTCAGTAAAGGTATTTCAGGATCTGTCTTGACAAGATAATTAGCTGAAATTGTACATGAGACAAACTGAATTGTCAGTCTAGAGTTTGAGTGGGTGAGAAGTCATGTTGAGAAGGACTGGATTCAGAACGAAGTCAAACAGAAGCTAAGTAAGCTGATATGGAGCCAGTGTCCACTTTATGGATGGCTTTACCCCGAACACTGTTTATTGGAGTGTTAGGGGTGTGATGTAACAGGAGAACTCTTAGGATATTGCTGCTAGGAGGAAGAACTGTTTAAGATGGACCACTGTTTGTGGGACAGCTGTTACTGTGGGTGCTAGTCTTCTTGCCAGCACAGTTGCTCTGTGAGACAGTGAGCAAACACTGTCTGAGGCTAGACAGGTCATGGTAGCTGTTTCTCATCCACAGCTTGATAATTGCGTAGCTCTAAGCCACTCAAATAGGAACCAACATAATGAGTACCAAGTTCTTCCTTCCTGTCCTCTGTAGCCCCTCAGTGTGCACAGCTGTTAGTGCAGGTCATCTGAGTACACTATTTACTGTTTTCTCCCTCACTGCAATTGTTCTCAGACCTCACCCTCCCTTTTAAGTTAATTAATTATTTTGTTTGTTTACACCAAAATTTGCCCCTATCTGGTCCCCCTTGCAGAGTTGTTTCTCCTATCTCCCCCTTACCTTTGCCTCTAAGAAGGTGCTCCCATCAGATGTCCCTGCCACCCTGGGGCATTAAGTCTCTACAGGATTAGGCTCATCTTCTCCCACTGAGGCCAGATAAGGCCGACCATTGCTACATACGTTCCAGGGGCCTCGGACCAATCTGTGTTTGCTCTTTGGTTGGGTGGCTCAGTCTCTGGGAGCTCTACGGGGTCCAGGTGAGTTGACATTGTTGGTCTTCCTATGGGGTTGCCATCCCTATCAACTCACTGAAAGAGCTTCAGTCTTTCCCCTAACTCGTCCATATGGGTCCCCACACTCAGTGCAATGGTTGGCTGTAAGTGCCAGCATCTGTCTTAGTCAGCTGCTGGTAGAGCCTCTAATAAGCCATGCTAGGCTCCAATCTGTAAGCACGTCATAGCATCAGCAATAGTGTTAGCGACTGGTGCCTGCACATGGGATGGATCCCAAGCTGGACCGTTTTGTAGTTGGCCATTCCTTCAGTCTCTGCTCAATTTTTGTTACTGTATTTCTTTTAGACAGGAACAATTTTGGGTAGAAAGTTTTGTAGATGGGTTTGTGTCCCCATCCCTCCACTGGTGGTCCTTCCTGGCTATAGTATCTCTTCAGGTTCCATATCCCCACATGCTGGGCATTTTGGCTAAGGTCATCTGCACTGACTTCTGGGAGCCTCTCTCATGGCAGGTCTCTCAGACTTCCCAGAGGTCCCACCCACCCCTGACCCCCACCATCTACATATTTCCATTTATTCTCTTGCCTCTCTGGGCCTCACTTCTGTCTCTCCCCATACCTAATTTCCCTTCCCCCCTCCCCAATTTCTGTCCCTCTCTTCCCTCTACCACCCAGGTTCCTGCCTCCCTCTCTGTCACGTGACTATTTTGCTCCCCCTTCTAAGTGGGACTGAAGCATCCTCATTTGGCCCTTCCTTCTTGTTAAACTTCTTTGGGTATGTATGTCATGGGTATTCTGTACTTTATGGCTAAAATCTACTTATCAGTGAGTACAGACCATGCATGTCCATTTGGGTCTGGCTACTTCACTCAAGATGATATTTTCTACTTCCACCAATTTGCCTGAAAAATTCACGATGTCTTTTTTTTAAAAAAGTGTTGAATAGTATTCTATTGTGTAAATGTACACATTTTCTGAATCCATTTTTCAGTTGAGAGATATCTGGGTTGCTTCCGGTTTCTGCCTAGTTCTAGTAAGGCTCCTGTGAACATAGTAAAGCACCTGTCCTTTTGGTATGGTGGAGTATCTTTTGGGTATATGCCCAGGACCAATATAGCTAGGCCTTCAAGTATAACTATTTCCAACTTTCTGAGAAACTGCCAGATTGATTTCTGTTGTAGTTTACCAGCTTACAATTCTATCAGCAATGGAGGAGTGTTCTTCTTTCTCCTCATCCTCGCTAGCATGTGCTGTCACCTGAGTTTTTGATCTTAAAAATTCTGACTAGTGGAAGGTGGGATCTGACTCACTTTTTACCTTATGAAGAAACACGAGAAGTTTTCTTTCACTTTCCTACATGGCTATTCGGTTTCCCCCAAGTATTTCTGGGAGTTCTAGAAACAGCATTTCTGTTGGTCTAGTGGGCTGCCTAAAGGACCTCACTACTGCAGAATGGTGTCTCGCCTTGTCTATGGCCCTGGGGTTCTATAAGGCCTGTGGCTTCTGTGTAGGGACAAACAAAAGATCAAATAATGCTGCCTTCTCTCTGCAGATAAATAAAATTCAGAGAAGCCGATCAGGCAGATAAAATACCATGAACTTTTTTTTCTTAGCATATTAGCCTTAAATAACTCCCATTAGAGTTTATATTAGAATTTGAGTTCGTATGAAAGGATACTTAAATTAGTATGAAATTAAATATTAAGATGTATCTTTTATTCAATAAGCAGTCCTATAGATAGTATTGAAAGCATGATTATTTCCTTCCTGTATTAATCCTACTTGAATCTGGCATAAACTTGATATTTACTGAATATTAATTCAACACTCTTGGATATAAGATATGCATAGATGGCTGTGTTTTATTCTTCCCCTTCAGTTCCTTTCTTTCTTTTAAATTTGTACTTTTATTTACTTGTATATTGTATGCGTGTTCCTACACATGTGTGTGGAGATCACAAATGATTTAGAATAAACACCTGATGTTTTATGGTCTAACTGTCAAGAGATGGTGGTTCTGGAACTACAGGAATGCCTTTCATGGGCCTACTGTGGTTCTGCTTCTGGTGACGTGTGAAAGCCACATAGTAGGAGGGCATCCTGCTTCTTGTTTTTTCTGTATATGCACTGCTTAAGTCTTGTGGCTACTTAGAAAAGACTCATTAGAAATGTCCTTTCTGGGCCAGCAAGATAGCTCAGTGGGAACAAGCACTCTTCACAACCCTGAAGGCCTGAATTGTATCCCAGAATACATGCTGAAGGAAAGAACTGACTCCCAAAAACTGTCCCCTGACCCCCACCTGCTCATGGTGTCATGCATATTATGTGGGACCCTCCACATCGCTTGCGCATGCACACACACACACACACACACACACACACTAATAATAATAAATAAGCCTTTCTGCCAGGTCTTAAAGATAATGTTTATTTAAAGAACAATATTGTAACATAGACTATTTGGTTCTTGATTTCAGTTTGCCCACAGGAGAAATTGAAAAGCGAGCTCAAACCCTTCATCTCTTTGACACTTTGAAGACAGATCCCGAGTCCTTTCATAAACACATGGTCAAGTATATCTACCCCACCATCGAGGGTCTTGACCATGAAAGGCTGCTGTATTATTTCACTCTCCTGGAAAGCTGTGGCTGTGCCGACTTTGAAACAACTGCTATTAAACCAGAAATCCACATCCGCCTGCTGAAGAAATTTAAAGTCGTTGCATCAGGTAGGGCACCATGTTCTTGTTGGCCGACCTTTCTTCCAAATGAAATCCAGGGAGTAATTTTCTACATACAGCCAGCTGTGCTCATATATTGTCATTGACGTATTAAGACCACAGATTTCTGAAGGTGATTGACTTTAGTTAGTATCTCCCAGCTCCTTTACTTGTAATGGGAGAATTCAGCATTAGGAAATGACAGAAATCTTCTGAAATTCCCCGTTGACTTCAGGTAGATCTGCTGCAGAAAGCCCTCTTTTGTCATCTTCTGTATTTAACAATGTGATGTGATTGGGCTGCTTTTCTTAGGTGGTTTGGCAAACTTTACCTTCAGTAGAACCACTTATTTAAAATACTTATGGGGCTTGTGGGGCTGGAGGGGCAGCTCAGCAGTTAAGAGCACTTGCTGTTCTTGCTGAAGTCCTAGGTTGGTTCCCAGCACCCTAATATGGCAGCTCACAATGCCCTAGAACTCTATTTCCAGGAGACCTGACACCCTCTCCTGACTTCCTACATGTGTAGTGCACAGACACAGATGCAGGCACTCACATGTACACATAAAATAAATAAAATCTTAAATATACACTTTGTATTTATGATATATAATATTCATGGGAAATGCAAAAGACCCTTTACTTCTTGATGAATTTTTAGAATGTTTAAAAGTGGTGTTCTTACGTTATACTAGGAAATTAAATGTGTTAATAATCTTTAAGTCTCTTTGTGGTGCCTCAGACTTTATGTGGCACTTTGGTCTATGGTCATCTTCTTTTTATGGCAACTGTAAGAGTGCTCTTTAGGTCATAAGATGTTCTGATAGCTGCTTGCAAGTACCTGGTGACAAATGAGCAGTTTGGCGACTTGACTGATAGAAGCCGGCGTAGGTTCAGCAGGACATGAGCTGCAGAGGCAGGAAGGAAGCCAGTGACTCATCAGGGTATGGACAAGGACACTGGGAGCTTCCTGAGTTAAATGATATGGGATTGCACAGCTCGGGTCCTGCCTGGGGCTAGACCTCAGTTTCTGGCCTTCTCATGAAAGCCTAAAGCTCTTGGTGTAAACTGCTGTCTTTTCCTCTAGCCACTCACCAGGCTTGTATAGATTTGAGGTGCCTGTGTGTGTTCCCATTACAGTCAGTCCCTTTCTTCCTTTCCTTTCCTCCCAATAGGTCTCAATTATAAGAAGCTGACCGATAAAAGTGAGGATGTGCTGGAAGCCCTGGAGCCTGTGCTCACGAGTCAGAATATCTTATCTATCTCCAAACTTGCTCCCAGAATCCCTGAGAAGGATGGGCAGATGCTTTCACCCAGCTCTCTGTACACTGTCTGGTTGCAGAAATTGTTCTGGACTGGAGATCCCCACCTCATCAAGCAGGCTCCAGAGTCTTCTGCGGAGTGCCTTCATGCCTATGATGTTTGCCTGAAGTACTTCGATCGACTCTGTCCGGATGACCTCATCACTGTTATGGATGCCATTACATTTTCTCCAAAAGCTGTGTCCAAGGTAACTAAAGAAGTCGTTCACGTTAGATGAGAGTACTTTGAAAAGAAAAAAAAAGGGAAATTGTGCTGGCATTCCAAAGATTTGTTTTTATTTTCTTTTTTGAATTAGAAAACAGTTCCCAGTTTTTCTAAAGCGTCAGGCCTTCGTGAGAAGACTTGGCTTGCTTTTTTGCTGAGCTTAATTGAGAAATCACTTTCTCCTGTTACTTAATAAAACCCAGAGATACCCAGTCTAATTTATATGTATATTTTAACCTGTTATAGTTCTCATTGGTATGCCTTAGCAAATGCATCATCCTTTATTTTAAATTATGTAAAGTAAGGGAGACCATTGTCCATCCTTGTTATAATTTTACTCCAGCCTGACACCTTCCCCAACTCTGGTTGTGCCCTTAGGATTTTTACATGAATGTGACACAGAGTGGAACATGGCGGTGGGATGTCTCTGGGATTGCATGCCGTAGTTCCCAGTGATCTGTGTTTAAATCTGAGCCCTCTGACCTCATTCTAAGACCTGCTCTCCACACCTCATCAATAGCACCTGAAGTCAAAATATGTCCACTCTCTTTTTTGCTCCCTGGCCCAGATAATCCTGCTAGGCAAGTGTTGTATGGTTGTATGCTCACTGCTTGGGCCGAGGGCATTGTGTCTCTTAGATTAGCTCTCAGCCTCTGCCTTTGCAATGTCTGTTTTCCTCCTGTCTGCCACAGCTGCTGCTGCTTTATTCCTCCAAGACAGCAAGTGTATGCAGTTCCTTACCCAAAATCATTTGTTATAATTATTATGCTGCCATCACAGGATACTTGCAAAGTTTTGCAAAACATTCATTTGGAGTTTGGCACAGGTGGATTCTGGATTTTAGTCACTCACTAGACTCTTAAGTTGTGGGTAACCAAGAACCTTTTCGTTTTTGGTTAATATAATCCCACAAATTTGAATGATAACTTGATTTTTAAGTTTACACCCACTGTTTTAAAATGAATACAATCATTGTTTTAAGGAAGGAAATAAAGATGATTTTAAAGAAAGCTAGGAAGATGTTTTTAAGAACAGCCTTCGGTTGGGCTCATATGAATCTGGCATGTCACTTTTCAGCTGTGAGAATCCATTAGACATTGCCTCTTCCAGAGGAGGCTAAGGATAAAGAATCTTTGAGGAAGATATTATTGTTACTAGAGGCAAAGTAGAGGAGGTAATGAGGAGCCACAGTTTTAGCTGAAGGAAGCCACATGTGTCCTTTCATGGCCATCATACTTTATTACCTGTAGCAATTCACAGGGACACATCAGTGGACCCAGTCCAAAAATCAAGGAGAGCAGCCCTAAGCAGCCTGTGATGGGTCATGGCCACAACAGGGCTGAGTTCAAATGAGGTAGGTGGCGAATGTGTAATATAGGAAGGAACCAATCCACCCAGGAGTATAATGTTAAAAAAAAAAAAAAAAAGACTACTGAGTTGGAACTGAGAACTACCGAAGGAGTAGCAAAGACTATGCAAGAAGAGAGAAGGACCCCCTTTCAATCAGTGCACTCACACTGCAAGCTGTTTCGAATATCTTTGTATCCACTGTGGTGCGTTCTAAATGGGAGCATGCTTGTGGAGGTCGGACCAGGCAGGCAGTGCTGGACCTTCTTCAGCTGTGCTCTGTTCATGTGGAAACTTGAGCTGCATCTATACCTCACTTGGAGTTTTAGCTTCTGTGATATCTTAAGCTTCAGGACTTTAAATTATACCGTGTGCTCAAAATCTAAACCAATCTTAGTCCTAAGCCTTCAAGACGTCTGTGAACCACTTGAAAGGTGTGTGTGTGTGTGTATGTGTGTGTGTGTGTGTATGTGTGTGTGTGTGTGTGTGTGTGTGTGTGTGTGTGGTTTTATGACTCAGTGAAGATTCAGTCAGTTCCAGGGTTGCTCCTTTAGCTCAGGTGGTGTAGACCGGGCACAGCGTTTCTTTTTCATAGAACGTTCTCAAGAATGAGTTTTCTAGTGTACCAGGAGAATTGTAAAAGTAAAATAATTACCTTTAAAATTCTGTTGTAAAACTTTAAATTGTTCCTCCATTTTAATGTTTACCTTTTCACTTCCTGGTTAGATTAAAGCAGAAATGTATTACATTTAGATAAAAATGCATATTTGAAACCATTCAGTACTGAGAGAGAGGGGAGGGGATGAATTATGAGACACAAGCCCCACATGTTAGAGGACACATTTGGAAGAGGGAATACAACTGGATTTGTTCAAATTTTCAAAACACCAGATGTTCCCACAGCTTGTACATGGTGCTGAAAATGTAAAGTGAGTATGTGTTATTCATACACAGTGTGCAGTTTTCAGGAGTGTGCCTACATTTAATTCAGAACCAAATTTTTAGAAAGAATGTGTAAGCGTTTCCTAGTGTGCCTAGCAAAACAGTCAGCAATTGTTCAGATGCTAAAATTCAGACAGGAATTTCCTAAAGTCTGCATCATGTGCTGAATCCACAGTGAACATGGCAGAGACGGTTCTGTATACTTGTACTGACAGTTGTTTAATTAACATTTACATAAGCAGCATTCTTAGACATCCTGGGGAAAATGTTCACCAAATAGCATTGTCATATTGAATGGCTGATCTTTGCTGCCATTAGGGTGATGGCTCTGCTGAAGAGGAAAAGGATAGAAACGTGTATCTGCTGCATTCTACATTGCTGAGGTGGCTAGAGTGGTTCCTACCCAGTTCATTTTATCAATTAAAAAGAGAGCAAGTGAAGTTGGGTAGCACTGTTCCTGGGGAAACGTAAGCAAACTCACCCCAGATAGAAAGCCAAGCCATCAGCAGCAATTAAGGTTATCTCAAAAGCCTCATTTGGTAATCAAATGAGTTTATTAGGGTTCCTTCTAGAACTATAGATGAGTTGGCAGTTAAAAGAGTTGGGGCAAAGGGTCATTTACAGTACTGTGAGTGAGAGTCACAAGAGCAGGGATGACTCAGTATATCAACATGAACCCCCCCAGCCTGGGCCACAGATGCCCACAGTCTTCATTGTGGAGCTCAGTGTCTTAGACCAGGCAGGCTGTTGAGGGCTGTTCCAGGCAGCAATGTCTCCTCAGCTTCTGCATTTAGACTGATGTTCTGACCGCAGTACATAAAGAAAAGGGAGCCTCACACAGATGGGAGGGAGGGAGGGAAGAGGATGCTGCTGTGGCCACCACTTTGGAAAATATTTTGATACTACATTCGGGCATGAAATGTTCTAAATATTGTTCCAGTGAAGACACTAAAAAATATTTGATTGCATTAGGCATTTAGAAATATTGGTACACTGGATACACAGATCATTTGGATGTTGAGACATTGCATTGTTTAATGTCATAAAGTTACATGTACTGGCATGAGCACCAGTCTTTCATCAAAGAAATTTTGATATTTTGTTTCCCAGATGCTGCCAGGCTAAGAGTTGTAGAAGCAGGTTTCCTTTAAAAAAATTAAACTTTATCATTGAAAACAAATATTATGTATATGTTTGTTGAAGTTGCACACTTTCTTAGTTTAAAGAAAATGTGGACCAGATTCTCGGGTCTGAATAGATCTGTAGTTTGTCAGTTCCTCTTTCAAGCAAGAGTTTTAGCAAGAAAGCTCAGGTGCTCTCTGCTCACAGTTCACATGATTGCACATATTCACTGTCCTGATCACACTGTGCGTGCAGTGAAGTGCACATAGCTCACTTCTTCCCATGGAATATTGACATGCACACAGCAATTGCCATTGAACAAAATTGTTTCCATTCTGTCTTCTAGAACATTCTTACATGGAATGTCAGAGTAAACGTAGGACTTTTGGGGTAGTTCACTTTTTGTTAAGTCCTCACAGCTTCACCGATGATTGCATTTCCATTCAGAGTACAAATGTCAACTCCTTGGAAATGGGTAAACAATACCTTTTTGTCATTATAAAAATGATATTTATTTTTAAAGCTCTGTGAAATAATTTTAGGATTCTTTAGCGTTTACAAACCACGCTATGAAGTAATCTTGGGACTCCTGGTAGTTTATGGACGTTACTAAAAGTTGTCATCTTTAACAGGTGTAACTGTCACGGTTTTGTTTTGATGTTTATATGAAACAGAGTTTCAAGTTTCTAAGGTTAGGTTACTGTCTTTATGCAAGTGTTTAGTCACATGTGTTTATATGTACCACATAAGAGCAGAGCATAAATGCCTGAAAATACTTTAATCAGAAATTGAGCATTCTTATTGGTAAAACTGGAGAGGAGAATGTGGCTTACTTCTCATGTCCACCCTCCTTATCCTGAATTAGAGCTTCACCAAACCCTGCCTGATACACTGGCTGGCTTGCCACTCACTCAGGCTGGTGTGAAGGCCTACCTCCTTCCTATTCTCAGACTCCAGAGAGTCAAGTCCTAGTTAGGGCCTTAAAATAGATCTACCATGTAACACATGAGGAGTTTCAAGCACAACATGAGTGAAGATATTATCATCCCAATAGGGGAACTGTGTAAGATATTACTGGGAGTTTGCATTCACTTTTTAACTAAGTTTGTAAAGATATGGTCTGTACCTACACTATAAGTCAGTTCAGACAAGTTACTTCTAACCAACTGGTCGTGTTAGAACCATGGTAGATGTGCACTGGAGCCTAAGTGTGGCCCTGGACCATGCACAACTGCCAACGAAAGGCACAATTACTGGTGCAATACTTTCTTGCAACAGCCAGGTAACCCTGTAGCAGAAAGGGCAGGACTATGTGCGCACCTCTGTATCTTCCCCCTTGTCATGTACGGGTTTTCACTACTCTCCTGAGAAGCAGGAGAGGAAAGACTTAAGCAGCATCTACTTTCTTTGGACCCATAAGGGAAAGTTCCTTCTTTATGGGCCAAAGAAGAAACTGAAGAAAGAGGAAGCTGCTTTCTACAGACATATCCAGAGGAATGTCATGCTGACACTACACGAGACTATAGAGGGCATCTGTCTTGTGTGACACATGACTAGTGGCTGCCATTTACAGCTCACTTACTGTGTATCATGTACACTGTCTCCAGCAAGCGGCACAAGAGTCTTTTAATGCGAGTGTTATGATCTCTATTGAGAAGTCAGCTCAAGCTCAGAGGTCAGGGAATTTCTTCAAGATCAGAAAGAAATTGGTAGCTTAGAGTTCCAGTTCTTGCTTTCTTATTTCCTCAGCTGTTAGATGTCTTCAGTGGATGATCAGCGTTTCCTGTACATGAGCCTACAGGGTAGAGGCAATGTATTCATTCATTGGATGTGTCATTACTCACTTTATATGGAGTTCACATTTATCTGTTGAGTTTGTTTTTTTCTTTTTTTTAAAGATTTATTTATTTTATGTATATGAGTACATACTGTAGCTGTACAGATAGTTGTAAGCCTTCATCTGGTTGTTGGGAATTGACTTTTAAGACCTCTGCTTGCTCCAATGGTCAACCCTACTCGCTCCAGTCAGCCCTGCTCGTTCCAGGCGACTCCGCTTGCTCAGTCCCTGACTGCTCTGGCCCAAAGATTTATTTATTATTATAAATCATACACTGTAGCTGTCTTAAGACGCACCAGAAGAGGGCATCAGATCTCATTATGGGTGGTTGTGGGCCACCTTGTGGTTGCTGGAATTTGAACTCAGGACCTTTGGAAGAGCAGTCAGTGTTCTTACCCGCTAAGCCATCTCACCAGCCCCGAGTTTGTTTTTTCTATGTCATAGAAATACTTCCTCCACCTCCTCACTGTGGCAGGTCTCTACTGAAATAGAAAATCCTCCCCAAGAGTTCCTGTATTCATTTCTTTATTTTTCAGACAATCAGCATTATGTGTGTCCTTATTGTAATCACGTTGATTGTATTTTTTTGTTCCCCTGAAGAGGTATTTATTAGTTTAAGTCTCACACATCTATTGTCTATATCCATACAGGTCTGCTGTAAGGCTGGAGTTTTCCTGGGCTAAAATCAAGGAGGAAGCAAATGACCTTGATTTCTGGGAGCTCTAGGGGAATCCATCTTTGCCTCTGCTCTTGTCTGATTGATGGCTTGTCTTATTCCTGCCTCAGAGTTCCTCTTTTCCATCTTCAGAGACAGGAAATACTGTCCCTCTGGCTCTCCTGCTATGTATCTTCTTTCTATTCAAGGCCAAGAGAAGTTCTATTTTGAGGCCTCAAGTGCTTACACAGACCCTGGATGGTCTCCTTCTCAGGACCCAGGCAGTTCCAAGCCTTGTCTCCAACGATCAAGAATAGAGCCATTTTGGGGAGCCATAATTATCCTTTCCCATATCTCTATATGAAATAAGGTTTTTATAAAATTTATAGGTCCAGTAAAGCCTTGTACAAGCATTAAAGTTGAGACCAAAATTGTAAAACCCTTAATTGTGCAGTTGAAATATGCTTTCATATCTAATAAAACCCTTGCAATCTTAGCAAATAAACTACAGTTTAAGATTCCTTTATTTTCAAGGCAGATAAGCTAGAATAATAGACATTACTTTGAAGTCTTCTGATATTCATAATTTTTAAGATAGAAACACAATTGCCTTAAAGCCAGTAAGTTCTGAAGCTGGCATTAGTACTAGAGCATTGTGGCTATCACCTTAACTATTATCCCTGATCCCAGATGCGGAGCATAAAGAGTCTTTTGTGAATCTTTAAAGACATCCTTTGCCCATTGCTCTGTGGTTTTGGTGGATTCCCTGACTTCTGAATGAAGGTTTCATTCCAGGTACTTTCAGGACCTTTGGTTGGAGGACCTCTGCATTGCCATTTTTCCTGATAGTGTGAGCAAGTGATCTTTGTCTTCCTTGCCTTGCGGCAGTACATGGCTTATTGAGTCCTCTGCGTACATGAGTAGCAAATAAAGTATGCTTAAATAGAATGCTACTTCTGGTTGCTATAAGATAAGAAAAGAGAACAATCTTGATTAAATGCCTCCTATATTACAGGTAGGTATTTGTAGATTGTGCTTCCCCAAACTGACAATTTTAGAATTTTTAAGTATGCTGGCTCTACTTATCTAATCTGACCTTCATCTGGTTTCTATATTATAGTCATAATAAACATTGTTGTTCCATTCTTATTGACTGTTTATGCTTTTGTGGAACAAATTCTCTAATTCAAGGTGAACATTTAGTTCAATAAGCATATTGTGTCTGGACAGAAACACAGAACACAGCCATCAGTTTAGGAGATACACATAGGAAAACAAATCTAAACAGGGATTACTGTCCAAGACAACCGAGTATTCTCCGATATGCAAGGTCTGATATTAGACAAGAGAACTAACTTTGTGTATACCTTGTGTGTGGGTGCACACATCTGTGTGTGTGTGTGTGTGTGTGTGTGTGTGTGTGTGTGTGTGCATGCACATGCTATGGTGCATATGAATAGGTCAGATGACAACTTGATTGTTCTTGGACAGGTCTTTCTCCATCTCTGGGCTCCAAGATCAAATGTAGCAGTCAGACTTGGCGGCGAGTACCCTCATTCACTTAGCTATCTTTCTGGTCCAGAATTAAAGCTTAATTAAATGCATACAATCCCAAGGAAGAAGACGTACTTGCTAAGACCCTTTAGAGTGGGGCACCCTCCTAGGAAGTTTTCATGTGCTATTCCCTACACTTCAGAAATTAATTTTTTTTCCGGCGTACACTGTTTTCATTTTGCTGAAAGTAAAACCATCATCATCATTACTGTAATCGGTAGGCTCCTGGAGCGGTCGGACCCCTTTTCCATTTGTCTTAGTCTTTCCTTTATCAAGTATGTGTTATTGCTCAATTTGTTCATTCATTGAACACATTATTTAGCAATATTGTGCGTTACATCCCAGGCTTTGTGTGTAGTAGTCAAGGTCCTGAGACCTCTTAGCTCTATTCCTACTCCCAACAGTGGGTTGTTGAGTGGGACCTTCTAAGATGACTCTCTGTTCATTGCTTACTAGAAATCAAGCCACTGTGTAATCCTAATTCTAGAAAGTGAGTTGGACTTGCTGATGCTCTTGAGAGTGGAAGTGACGGGGTTGGGGGAGCTTTTATAAAGTCAGCCTGCACAGAGACTGGGCTGCTTCCTCGTGTTGCTGCCATATTTGAGCAGCTTGGAGAAGAGGCCCCGTGACTAGTGAGCAGGGATGCCAGCAACCATGTGAGTAAGGGTGTGGTCAGGTTTCTTCTCTGTACCACTCCAGTAGGCAGCTGACTTAATCTGAGACATTTCCAGATTCATGACTTACAGAAACTCTCATGTAATATGGATTTTAAGCTTCAAAATTTGGATAACTTGTGCACTAAAAAATTATATCTACTATATATCAGGGATCAGTCTCAATGCTTGGTATATATTACTGTACAGAATAGACATCTCTAGAATTAGGAAGTGTACTCTAGGGGATATGGAAACTAACCTAAAAACTGTAAATGTTTATGTTCAGACATATGAACTAATAATGGATACAGAAAAAGACCAACCTTGGGAGAGATTCCCAAGTGCAAGGCAGCAGGACTGCTGTCAAGTAAGAAGTCCAGAGACTTCACTGTGATGGGACCATTTAAGCAAAGACTTCAGTGAAGGAAGAATGCAGGGGGGTATTTATTGAACACATGCTGAGGTTATTTGAGGAAAAAGAGGCCAGTGTATTGATGTGGGATAAGAGAAGAGTGATGGGACGTGAGGTGAGGTCAAAAAGGATGAGATGGAACCAGCTTGAATAGAAGCTAGAATGAATGAGAAAACATTGGAGCATTGATTCAAGCTGCTGTTTTAACAGAACTTCTTGGCCTCTATGTGGGAGATGTTATAGCAGGTAAGAGCAAAAGCAAGTAAACCACTTAGGAGGCAATTTCAGTTGTCTAAGTACAGTTGGGAACAATGAGGATGCTTGTCACTGTAGGCTTGTGGAACACTATACAATGCTGTCTTTTTCATGTGTGTGTTTGTCTTTGATAGTTTAATGTATAAACTAGGCATACCAATAGATTAATCATAACTAATAATGAAGTAGTACAATTAAAACTGTTCTGTAATGAAAAATTTAAACATTAAATAAATGAGCACTAAATTATTCATGAGCTCTTTTGGACCTTTCCATGTAATATATCTAGACCCTGGTTGACCACATGTAGCTGAAACCTCAGCAAGGGAAACCTTGGCTAATGGGAAACTACCATGAGGGTGAGGTCAGTGTGGCTTATGGTAATTAATAGCAAAGGAAATGGTGACGAGTGGTCAGTTTCCATTGAGCTGGTAAGGATTTGATTTGTCAATGGCTTGGATGTGGAATGAGAGAGCTGAGGTCGCTAATCCAGTATATGCCTGAGCAGCCGTAAGATGGGAACTGCTGTTTACCAAAGTTCTCTTCTACCTCTGCCTATTTATATACTTATTTTCAGAATTATCTGTTCATTAAAATATGCTAGAATTTTTATCTTTCAATCCAGACCTTTCTAGATTATGGACTATATATATTATATTGGGCCCTTTACCTAAGTTGCTTGATATTCAGGTTGTAATTTGACAGAGGTATGAGTCGCATAAGTAGCAAAGCAAATGTTTGCTACTGCTATTGTTCTTGCTTTTATTATTATTATTAATTAATACTGTTGTTGCTACTGCTGCATTTTGTTCTTAGGAGCCTGTTCTAATTGCCTGGAGCAAAGTCAAAGAAATTTTGAGACATTTCCATTGTTGTCAGACAGACACACACAGTCTAGGAATACAAGCAGACAGCTCTTGAAAAAACAGTACAGAGTGCAAGTCAGCACTGAAATGAACGTTGGATTTAAAGATTTAATTTTACATATCCTAGATCACTTGACATTTACAGACATGTAAATGGCATTTAAGCAAGTAATATCATCTCTAGTTTTCACTTATGTTGCTGGGAAGTAATTGCTCAAAGCTTGCTTGCTTTTATTTGTTATCTATCTGTCAGTCTATCTATCTATCTATCTATCTGGCTGTCTGTCTGTCTGTCTGTCTGTCTGTCCGTCCGTCCGTCCGTCCGTCTGTCTGTCTGTCTGTCGGTCTGTCTGTCTATCCGTCCGTCCGTCCGTCCATCTGTCTGTCCGTCTGTCCGTCCGTCCGTCCATCCATCCATCCATCCATCCATCCATCCATCCATCCATCTATATGTCTATCCATCTATCTATCTATCTATCTATCTATCTATCTATCTATCTATCTATCTATC
>JADRCD010156375.1:0-22251 GCA_019843815.1 Montemys delectorum | reverse complement strand
ATCTATCTATCTATCTATCTATCTATCTATCTATCTATCTATCTATCCATCCATCTGTCTATGTATCTATGTATCTATGTATCTATGTATCTATGTATCTATGTATCTATCTATCTATCTATCTATCTATCTATCTATCTATCTATCTCTCTATCTCTCTATCTCTCTGTCTGTTTATTTATTTATGTCCTCCTTCAGTACTAGGGATTGAGCCAGTGGCCTTCGATGAGGGTCTCCACTTCTGAGCTCTATACCCAGACCTTTTCTTTTTTACCTTTTTTTTTTTTTCATTCAGGATTTTGCTAAGTAACCCATACTGACCTTGAACTCATTCTAGCCTGCTTGAGAATAGTAATGAGAAGCATAGATCTGAGGTGGTACTGCTCCTAGAATTGGCTACATATGGGAAGCTTTTGCGGGCACCAGTGAGAGGACTGTGAGTAGCACTATAGATCAGCTTTGTAATATCCACACAACACAATCTTCTCTGCTATCAAGTGGGAGCATAGTGACTAAAGCAGTCACACTTCCACCAGAACATGCCACCCAGAAGAATTATGTCAAAATCCAGCTCGTTAAAGCTGTAAGGAACATAATTTACTCCACCATCCACAATCTAGTTATGCTACTGATGGGACATTTTTACTGAACTTAACAGTGTGTCTGCACTGAGAGTATTATATATTTTCTTTATTTACATTTCAAATGATATCCCCATTTCCGGTGGTTTACCCTCCGAAAAGAAAAAGAAAAAAGAAAACCCTATTCCCTCCCCCCAACCCCTGCTCACCAACCCACCCTCTCCCACTTCCTGGCCCTGGTATTCCCCTACACTGGGGCATAGAACCTTCACAGGGCCAAGGGTCTCTTCCTCCCATTCATGACCGACTAAGCCATCCTCTGCTACATATGCAGCTGGAGCCATGAGTCCCACCATGTGTACTCTTTGGTTGGTGGTTTAGTCCCTGGGAGCTTAGGGGATACTGGTTAGTTCATATTGTTGTTCGTCCTAAGCGGCTGCAAACCTTTCAGCTCCTTGGGTGCTTTCTCTAGCTCCTTCATTGGGGACCCTGTGCTCAGTCCAATGGATGACTGTGAGCCTCCACTTATGTATTAGTCGTCGGCACTGGCAGAGCCTCTCAGGAGACAGCCATATCAGGCTCCTGTCAGCCAGCACTTGCTGGCATCCACAGTAGTGTCTGGATTTGGTGATTGTATATGGGAAGGATTCCCAGGTAGAGCAGTCTCTGGATTGTCCTTCCTTCAAGAACTCAAGAAGTTAGACTCCAGAGAACCAAATAACCCTATTAAAAATGGGGTACCGAGCTAAACAAAGAATTCTCAACTGAGTAATACCGAATGGCTGAGAAGCACCTAAAGAAATGTTCAACATCCTTAGTCATCAGGGAAATGCAAATCAAAACAACCCTGGAATTCCACCTCACACCAGTCAGAATGGCTAAGATCAAAACAAAAACTTAGGTAACAGTAGATGTTGTCGAGGTTGTGGAGAAAGAGTACCACTCCTTCATTGCTAGTGGGATTGCAAGCTGGTACTACCACTCTGGAAATCAGTTTGGTGGTTCCTCAGAAAATTTGACATAGTACTACCAGAGGACCAACTATACCACTCCTGGGCATATACCTAGAAGATGCTCCAACATGTAATAAGGACACATACTCCACTATGTTCATAGCAGCCTTATTTATAATAGCCAGAAACTGGAAACAACCTAGATGTCCCTCAACAGAGGAATGGATACAGAAATTGTGGTACATCTACACAATGGAGTAGTACTCAGCTATTAAAAACAATGAATTTGTGAAATTCTTAGGGAAATGGATGGATCTGGAGAGTATCATCCTGAGTGAGGTAACCCAATCACAAAAGAACACACATGGTATGCATTCTCTGATAAGTGGTTATTAGCCCAGAAGTTTGGAATACAGGAAGAACAACCCACAAACCACAAGAAACTTAAGAAGAAGGAAGACCAAAAGGTGGACATTTCATTCCTTCTTAGAAGGGGGAACAAAAGAAAGCAATCTTAATGTACTCATAAGACATGACCAGCAGGAGTGAACCTGCTTACTCTGACCCTGCCCACAACTGGTCACATTAAAATGTCCCAAGAGGAGTGATTTTGGTTGTATGTCCCTTGTTGCAGACTCATGCAGGACAGAACCCTTGTAACCAACCACCTCATAAGTCACATGACTCATCACTAATAAAAATGATGGATTTTTACTGCGTGCCATGCAACCTGTGGTCACATTGAGAGGGATTTCTATTGCTATACAGGTGACCTATTTGTTCCTGCCTCCTTCCTCAAAGGGGAATTATGGGTATTGCATTCATTCTGAGTATTTTGACCTGTATGTAGAAGGCAGCAGGAAATGGCTTTCATAGCCTGCACAGAGCCTGTGTGCATGTGTACCCCATGGAGTCCCAGAGCTGCAAGGAGAAGTGACCACATGCCCCATCCCTAACCCAGAAGCCAGCTCCAGCCAATCATCACTTGCAAATGAAAAAGTAGTTTTTGCCAAGGGAGCCTCACTGGAGAAACAGTTTGTGCTGGTAGACTACATCTGCTGTGTGCAGGAACTGGCCAGCATGTTGGAAACAAGCTTGGTGGAACCTTTGACATTTCCCCACCTCTCAGTTTGTCTCATGAGTTATGTTAGGGCTTTTTTTATTTTTTATTTTTATTTATGTTATTTTCCTTTTCTCTTACCTTATAGGGTCTTTGCATATATATTATGGCTTCCAGCTTAGTGTTTTTATGAGGTTCTCGAGTGTGTGAGTGTGTGAGTGTGTGGTTGTGTGAGTGTGTGAGTGTGTGGTTGTGTGAGTGTGTGAATGTGTGGGTCTCTGGGTCTGAATCTGAAGTTGGGGAAGAACTGAGAGGAATAGAGGAAAGGGAAACTGTAATCAGGACTCATTTTGTGAGGGAAAAAAAAACTATTTTCAGTAAATGACCACCATCACCCTCACCTCCAAAAGGAAGTGACTTCCCAAGTCTGTGAATATAACAGCGGGAGCAATGCCCCTAGCTATCCAAACTGCACCAGAATAGTGTAGAGAAATGTCTCCTCCATTTCCCTCTTCAGGGACAGGTGCTATAAGATAAATGCTATAGAGTTTCCCTGCCATCTTAACAGATGTAAGAAAAAGAAGTCTAGAACAGCTAGCTAATTTGTAGCTGTGACAGCTGAGGACTCAGGCCCATGTCTGCCTCAGAGTCTTGCATGGCGTTCTTCCTTTTGTCTGCCTGTTTGGCTGCAGAACTGCATCTGGGGTGATCATAATTACTGGCCTAACTAGCAAGCTGAAAACTCATTCTCTTCTTTTGCTTGGGAGATTATTTCAAGTTGACTAAGGGGATAATTGAGTAAGAAATTGAAATTTGATCAGTGATCATGTGCACCATACAGTCATGAATGACAATGTCTCCTACCCCCAAAGCAGAGCAGGAAGGAGGCCAGGTTTGTGGTGTTTCTATAGCCCAGCATTCTCCTTTTTAATAAGCTGGGAGGGAACAGCATCCCCCTTCTCATGAGGCTTAGAGGCTTTATATTCATAGGGGTGTAAATCCTTGAGAGGACAGAAGGCTAAATGAACCTTCTTAGAATAACACACAGCTCATATTAAAGCATATTTAACATGAAAAGGAACAGTGAGGGGCAAGAGGTTTGGAAAGACTGCCCTCCAAATTGTGCCTTTCCTTGGCAGGCTTCGTCATTCTTCAGCACTAATGTTCAGTGCTATGCCTCTCACTGCTCCACTCTTTGTCCATCCTACATTGAACTGCCTTTCAGACTTACAGCCAGATTTATCTTCTAATTGCTGTTTATGAACACATCCCCTAGCCTGTGCACTGAAGGAATTTGTCATAAGAAGCCCCACTCTGTCCTTTCAGATAATAGCAGTGACTTTCTCAGGTTATGAGCAGGAATCGTCGTAACTGCAGCTCTCAGTATGCCCCTGTTCTTACCTATCTGCTGCTCATGGGCAGCTCTCCATAGATGGAGATGCTAGGTGAATGGAAAGTGTGGCATCTGGAAAGTCGGGAGTGGATGATCCGTGAGTCAGTTGGGCTGAACAACATCCAGGAAGGGTACCTGTGTAGAAGAGGCATTGCTCCTGAGTCTATCTTTGAGTGTGCTTGTCATGAGTCCTACAGCAGGAGAGACTTCAACAGGTGTATTCCAGACACATCTAGCAAGAGATATTGGGGTACTTTCAGTTGACTAGAGATAGATGGATACAGATACACTGCAGATGTGTCCTGGAGATGGATCAGCTACACATGAGCATTAAGACAGATACTGCTAGATTCTCACTTGGAATAATACTCTGCTGTTTGGAGAATAGGACAGATGGCGCCAGCCTGGAGACCAGGACACTCCCAATGTGAAGGCTGTCCCAGCATTTGATAGCACAAGTGGGAGGGACTTAGCATCTGTGGTTGTGACTCTGGTATAGACCTCTGTCATGACTTTGTGTTGTATTTCTAGAAACTACTTTTTGAGAACTGGTACTATCACGCTAACCCTGTTGGCTGCATCATCGAGCGAAGCTCCTTAATCACAGTGAAGCCACTTATGTCCAGTTTACCTGATGAGGGGTTTTCCATGCCATATTTAAGGAAAAGCCTAAAGGATCAGTGCTTTTTCATGACATTTCATGAAAATGTATTATACATTTTCCTGAGGACAGAGCAAATCAGTTTAAATCTCTGTGGACCGAGATATACCTAGGAAGTTTCATAGTGAACATTGTAGCCCCAAAGTCTGGTGAATTGAACTGACTGGATAAGTGTGAGATATGCCATAATTCTCAATAACAGAATAGGGAATTAAGGTCAGAAGCGGCTGACCATAATTCTCATCCGTGTTCAACCTTGGGAAAGTTCCCTTACTGATGTAAATTTCTCCCACATATGTAATGGAGCCTTATCACTACTATGTGAATGCATGTCAATTTTAGAATTTTTCACATGTAAGTAAACATCCAGTTCAAATTAGCGTCTAACTGATGAGAAAAGGGCTTATGTGACCGGAGATATGGAGGACTGTGTGGTAGGCTGTCTCAGCAGCATGTGCTGCCAGGGAGCCTCTTGTCTTTCTTCTGCTGTGTGTGATGTTAGCTTCATCAAAAGGCTTTTTGCTGGTAATACTCCCAGGATGCTATTTCCCAGCAGTGAGTTAGTTTGCTTTCTAATTCATGTCAGTGTAGAGATATAGTGAGAGCATCAACACACACACACACACACACACACACACACACACACACACACACACAGTAAGCAGAAGGTTCCCACTATGCTGGCTGTCATCCTGGACCATGGACCATCTCCTCCATTCCCTGGCTTGCTAGGTGCTGATGATCTCATGCTGTCTGGATGGATTGCTTGAGCCAATCTACCAGTAATAGCAGTGAGTCAGCTCCACATGGCTTCAGGGGAAGCTTATAGATACACTGGGGGCGGGGGGGTGGAGAGGGAAATGGAAAGGGAGAGAGAGAGAAAGAGAGAGAGAGAGAGAGAGAGAGAGAGAGAGAGAGAGAGAGAGAGAAGAGGAGAGGAGAGAAATTTAAGATCAGTGCCTAACTTGCTGACTTGCTGTGCTGAGCATGAAGAGTCCGCTCTAATCCTGCTCTGATGGCCTACAGTTCTGTGGCTAAAGCCACATGTAGTATTTGGTAGCAGCATACAGGAGATGAGGTGTCTGACTTGGGGCAGAGCCAAAAGTGATTGCTTTTTAAGAGTCAATGCAGTTAAAGACAGCTGAGGTGACCTACTGTCTCCTTTGTTTCCCCAGTTTTGCTGTCTCCTATTAGTTATTCTAACATCAGATCCAGGTTACAGGTATTTTTAAATTATACATTATAATGCATTGGTGGATCTTGTAATTAGTTTAAGGCTTTGTAGTAAGCATTGGGAGGAAAAAAAAAACAAAACAAAACAGACCCCAGACTGGAGATTAGAGCAAGAGTTATCATATTGCCTCTCATCCTAGTAGGGGTTGTATGCTTCATCAAAGTTTTATTTGCTTTGAATATATGCATGCATTTCTGAATATATGTAGACTCTCTAATTGAATTTTGATATACAGTCTTTCTTGTTCTGGGTATTGAACAAAATATTTGAAGCTGTTGACTCAATGGGCAACTGGTTGAGTTATAAAACATTCCTCGGGAATTAGCATAAGTTTTCCTTTAGTTCTTTTGCATACGCCATTTGAAGTCCAGCTTCCTTCTTCCTTCAGCCCTACCCGCCCCATCTAGACTTTCCTCAAGTCACAGAATGGCCCCTCTCATCTCTCACATTAGCCACTAGTGAATCAGCTGAGTCATTTGTCCCCAGAGCTTTTTGTAGTGGTTCACCTACTTCCATTACTAATAAAATTACCCTGGAGAAGCTCATAGCAAATATAGGGTTTCCTTAAACTTTGCCAACCAGGCATAACACTCAGTGTGCCTAGGAATGATGTTTCTGAAGTCAGGCTTAGCTGATTTCAGTACCAGGTAACAACAAATAAGAGCAATGAAACCCTGAACCCTGTGTGCTGTGGACCTAAGAGATCCTAAAACTGCTTGCTTACCTCTCATATTCAAATTTTTTATCCTTATTAGGACTGATTGCAAAGAAGGGCACAATTCCAGCATATTAATTACTTCTCCACTAAAACCATTGTACAGTATAGCAAACAAAATTTGGGATCTCCCTTTCCCTTTAAAACAACAAGGTCAAATGCCTCTTTGGAAGTCAGTGAGAACAGAAAGCCCTTCCTCTTCTCAGAATGTTCGATTCTTCAAAGTGAAATGATGTTGGAGGGTGGGTAAAGAGGGAAAGATAGATCTCTACTTGATAATAATTAACAAGTGGGGAGACTGCAGAGTAAACTGAACCCCAAACAACAGTTGGAAGCGTTTACAAGTGCTGCTTTTGGCTGATGGAAAGATACTGAAGGATATTGGACAAAGGATACTTTCTGGGTTTGCCAGTTGGAAACAAACTTCTTGTATTTATGACAGAAGTGCAGCCAGCAACATCAGACTGTTCCCCTTCCCCTAAGAACTACCAGTAAGTGAGAGCTGCTTCCTTGAGTGTTTTGGAGAAGCAACATGTTCCCTGAGAAGGGTCTGGGTACTAGAACACTTGCACTACAGGTTGGGCAGGGGCTCTAACTGCACAATCTAAGCAACTGCTCTTGAGAGTTGAGGGTTCCGTGAGCTATCATGTACTCATGGTGCTGGCAGAACAACAGACGTTGCCCTGGAAGCTTTGAGGTTGTCAATAGACTTTTTAAAGGGCCCTCCTTGGGGGAGACCATCTTAAACTTCAGAAGCCATGCTAGGATTTGGTCTCTTAGATAGTCATTTTGTGCTAAGAGTTTTGCAGTTTTCACTTCCGTATGATTTAATCATGATGCATCATGTTGATACTTAAAAGTCTGCTTTCTATATGAGAAATGAGTTTGTCCACCAAAATTAATTTGTAGAAATTCCTAAGACTATCAGCTTCTAATATTGTCTTTAAAATATGTGTTAAGTTACTACTTTAATTAGTGTATTTATTTGATAAGAGTAAAGCTAAGTTTTTGATGTTAAATAACATGAAAGCAAATTGACATTCCAAGTTTCTATTTTTAGGAGGTGGATGGAGATTAAATGTTAGTTTGTGAGTCCTTAGGTGATTATTACTTATTGTTAGATTATTGCATCAAATCATTTATAACTATGTCATAAATGTATGTGCTAAGGCACTTGTTCTCTAGTTTGAAGACCACTGGCCTAAGTAGAAGGTATCAGTTGTTCAGCATTACCTCTGTGGTAGCTTTAGCTATCCCTTGAATCTGTTCCATTGGCTAAGCCCACATACACATGCACACATTTTACACTAGCAAGAGCTTTTCCAGGATTGTGTGGGATTGAGATTGGTAGAGGAATGGTGTTTAACTTTGAGGATCAAACTCTAGGCTATTTTTGATATTTTTCATAACCGATTCCCCCATTTTCCTCAACTGTGCTGCTAGCTGCTGCTCTGCATGCATTTCTGCACCCAGGAGTCTCCTTCAGTAGTGAGCCACTCTTTCTGTTGAGAGTGCATTATATCCCTGAGGTGTTTTAGAGCTCAGTAAAAGAGCAGGAGTTATGACCATAGACTATTCTCTTTTATACTAGCCTTTGTTTAATTTTTAAAGCTGTTTCTGTACCCAAAAGTTAACACCTTTCTTTGCTCCCCCCCGAGCTCTTGGCCTCCATCAGGTCGAAGGTCAGCCATTGCCTCCTTTTTTATAGACTTCTGTTTTCCTAAGGCAGGCTTTTCCCTTATTATCTACACACTTCATTTATATTCCGGTACATTTTCTAAATATTTAATCTTATCTTAGCTTTTCCATTAGCATGCATGTTCATCAAAGGTAGATGTCTTAGACTGCACTTGCATCCATCCCCAGTGCCAAGGCCAGGCTTAGTGCATGGTCACTGTTAGTGTTAAACATGAAAGTGGAGGAAGGAGAGAGGTAAAGAGGAGAGTGGACTCATAAATGGGAGCATAAAAAGAAAGACTGTATATCCAATGGTAGTTAAATAAATTGTATTCAATTTCAATTTACTGATGCTGAGGGTATATGAGTAAAGTACATGTTCCTGTTGGCTTTCCTAGTATTTTACATTGTTGCTAGGAGCAGTGGGAACCTCAGAGCCTAGTTTTCCACTCATATGAAGCAACTGGGTTTTCTTAAGCCACTTCCATTTCCCTAATGTCAGCGTTATGTGCAAAGGCAAGCCATGCTCATTTTTTAAAGCATGTCGTCTTGGAGGGGTTTCTCATTCTTACAGTACCTGTCCTTGTGAATTTTGAATCAGAGCATTTCCTGAAACCTCCAGTAGATGTTGTGTCATTTTCCCGTAGTCAGAGCTCCTTTCTCCCTTTCCCAGGAATTAAAGATCTAAGTCCAGTGTTTTTAGCCTGATACTAGGGGCTCTGGCAATCCCGCCCCCCTCCCCCAGCTCTTCCCCACCTGCTCTGGCATGCCTTTCTTGCAGCCTGTATTCCAGCCGAGGGGATGAATTTGCAGCTTCCTGCCTGCTGCTGATTGGTGGCTTCTTCAGACTCTCCTTTCCTGCAGGAATTCCCACTTACTCTTCAGGCTCTCCATAGGAATGTCTGTGTGCGCTCTTTCCTGAACCTGCTTGTGCCTGCTTCCGTTTAGACAGAGCGCCTTCTAAAGCCTCCTGTAGCTGCTGCCCTAGTTAGGTAGTGGCCATGCTTCTTCATGTTTCCACCCAGACTGTGACATAGCCAGGGGCAAGGGCTTGATCTAATTTTGTATTTCACCAGCACCCTGTCTGAGACAAAGGCACTCTGTGTCTTGGAAAATGTCTATCCAGTGAATAAATGGAACCTTGCCAGTTTGCCGTCCTTGTACCCTTGATCCCTCTGGCCTCTTACTGTCCCAGTGGCATATTTTTTAGCCTAGTTTGTATAATTGTGTCACATCCTTTAAGTTGTTCTTTTGTAGTCCTTGTCTCCTTGGAGGAGTGGGATACGGTGCAGAATCTTGGTAGTCTGCGGCCTCTCAAGCATTCTGCGCTGTGAGCATCTGGGGTGATGCTGACAGCATGGGGTTTCATTGCACCTTTTAGAGCTCCTTTGCTCTCCTGCTTGTTTACCGTAGCTGTTGAGCAGTTTCACTGCACCTCTTGTCTCCCTACCATGTAGGGATACAAACTTAAACGGTTAGGATGTTGCTTAATTGCAGTAAATATGAAGTGCCAATGGACTTGCACTGACTGTGACATCGTGGGGTTGGTGAGCTTGAAGATGATAGCGTGAGTCAGGAAGAAGCCTAGAGCTGAGTTTCCAAACTGATTGTGGAAGGGCAAGGACGAGGTCAGAGAATGAATGAAGGAGGTTAGAATGAATGACACTTATTTCTCCGATAACTGCAGTTTCTACTTTTGTTCTACATAAGTTTCTCCTATGTTGTGTGTTTACATGGAAGTGTAACAGGACATGTTCATGTGTTGTGTCTGGCTTGCTGATCCAGTTCCTCAGCAAGCTTGCCTTTGGAAGTTGTTTTACTTTATCCTCAGTTTATCCTTCCAGCCATAGCTCTTTAGTGTTGTGAGTTTAGGGTTCACAACCATGCAACCAGCTTAGTCTGTGGATGGGTTTTATATGGACTATTAGTTAAAACTGGACTCTCCATCTCTTTAGACATTTGAAAAACCAAACAAATAATATGTATGGCCTCTGTGACCAAAGTCCCCGCCTTTCTCAACCTAGGCAGCTGAATGTGTGCACACGCAGCTGTAGCTTTCTCTTGCTGCGGCTGTATTTCTATAGTTCTGATCTTAAAATGCTCTCATTATGACATCCACTTGACCAAAAGACGTTTGTTGTATTTGGGCCACCACTTTACAGTTTGGGATTAAGTGATAGTCAATAAATAATCAACAGCCAAATAATTTATTTTAACAAAAAGATAATGCAGAGAAAGAGAAAGGAGGAGAGGATGCTGTTGCGGACTGGTTGTGGGAAGCCACTGATGAGGTGACATTTTTGTCAAGTTGTGAGCATTCCCAAGACAGCATCTCAACAGCAAGAAAATCGATTGGAGAGAACTAGTGAAGCACATGGGGCAGGGCCCGATTTGTTCTTGGAGAACTGGGAAGTCATTAAATAGATATGGACAGGAGCTGACATTATCAGATTTGTGTTTTTCAACTATCACTACTCTAGGGCTGGGGAGGTGGCTCGCTTAGAATGTGCTTTCCCACCTGGATGTGAGGCTCCAAGTGTAGAGGGCACAAGGTCCTCGTGGTCACAGATTAGGGAAGCCAGAAATGTTAAACATATGGGCTTTTCTCTTTAACAGAAGGAATTAACACCTGTTCCTTTTCAGAAAGTTGAAATTGGATGTAGTTAATGATCTGGTGATCTTCTGCTTTCCATAGATCCAGGACTCAACGGAATCGCTCAGACTATTTTGTTTGTCCCAGATTCTTCCCAAACTCCTGAGCATTGTTTCTCCATCAGCAGAATCACTTCTTATGGAAGAGAACCAAGGGAGTTTGCAAAAAACATGTACTTTGCAAAAGAGTTACAATGTAGTACTCCTTAAGCTTTGTTGTAATAATTGTCACGAGGAAACTTTTCTTCCAACGTTGTACTGTGTTTAAATATGTCAAAAATAAACTGCTCAAAGTCAGACTCTCGAAGTTTGACCCGACAGTAGGTAACTAAGTAGTGTTGAAATGGATTTCCTTTTGCCTCATTCGGATCATTACTCTACTGGCTGTAGCATTTGCAGGGATCCCACACCTGAGTACCATCCCCTCACAGTCTGGTGAGCTGGTGTGCACTTGTGGTACCAGTGCCAGAGAGGAAGAGATGGGAGCTCCCTGGCACACACTGGTGAGCCAGTCATCTTGAATCAGTGAGTGAGCTCCAGGTTGAGTGAGAAACCCTGTCTTAAAGACTAAGGTGGTGAATAACAGAAAGACACTTGGTGTTAACTTCTGCTCACCACACACTTGTGTTTATGTGCATGCTTATATAAACAAATACATATCCCGACAAGTCACTGCTCTACAGGTAATGTTGGAGTCACAGGTGAACCCCAAGATCACAGGGGCCCAACAAAACAAGTTTCCCTCAGTTACTCCAAGACTTAAGTCTTCTCAGGCACCTTGCAAAGAGAGGAAGGATCATGAAAATTCAGTGCATTGTTTTAGCTTGCAGCCGCATTATCTTCTCTCCTATTTAATGGGCTTGCCTCACTCCAGTGGTGTGACAAGCAGGTGGGCTTCCCTCAGTCTTCTCCTTACTGGGCATGGCTCACCATCCCCTAGCCACCCCATGGAGTTCAAAGTCAAGCCATTTTCCAGTGGGCCACATTTCCCATCCAGTCAGAACTAGACCAGAAACTGAGTGGCCAAACCTCTGCCTTGTTGCCCCATCCCCCACCTGAACACAGCCAGTAGATGCTGCTTGGCAGTTTGATATTCTGGCCAGTGGGGTTGGAGGCTCCCTATCTGAAGTGGGCGGTAGGCCTAAATTAATCCAGACCTGCTTTCTGGGAACCACCTTCTCCTTTGACTCTGTGAGCCCCATCCCTCCTTCCACTTGAGTGAAGGCCTTCCTCTCTCACTCCACAGTACCCTGTGGAGTGCTGTGGGAGGCCTGAGTCCTTAAACGCATGCCCAGCTACCACCTCAGTCTGCTGGAGAAGGTCAAATCCTCAAGTGTTAGCTCAGGAGTTCACAAGCATCTAAGCCTGGGCTGTTGCAGGTACTGCCATCTCAGAAGCTAGCCCAATTCGTGTAGATCCGATATCTGTTAGCCACATGTGCACATAACTGCACCCTTGGAGTCTCCTGTCTGCTCATCTGTTTTGAGACATTTCCTCCTATATTATAGGTCTTTGATCTATTACCTCCATCCATTGTCTCTCTCAATTTAAAAAGGGCTGCCTTAGAGCTATCAGGTTTTTGTGGAGGTCCACATCATTAATTGGATCTCTGCCCTGAGTCATTTTATCCAATTGAGAGAATTTACACGAGTTACACTCTTGCTTTATCTTCCCCTGAAGCATTTTAATCTTCTGAGGGTTTTACCTGGCATTTGCTATCTATGCATTTCTCAATCATGCCTTCTACGACTGGTGTCTAAATAGCAATTGTTTAACCATATAAAGCCCCAAATTTCTGTGCTATTTCTCTACCCTATTTGGTTCCTACATACAATCTAGATAATAATTTGGTAAACGAATCTCTTATATTGTTTGACCATAATATCCTATATTATCCAGCACATACTACTAATGTTGATGTTACTGCCTCTAGAGCTTCACATTCATTAGTATATGATATGCTATATCAATAAGTAGCATATGCTATACTAAATGAATATGAAACATACAATATCTATATAGATATATATTATATAATATACCATATGGATAAATGGTACATGATATGGATAAAAATATACAATATATTATATGGAAATTGTGTATTATATACTATATGGATAAATGATATATGTTATAGTATGTGGATGGATGTATTGCATATGATATAATATATAGATATATGATTACAATATACTATCTGGGTAAATGGTGTATGATTTGCTATATGGATATAGTGTGTGATAGATGCACATGCGCACACATATATATATATACATGGCATAGGACATGCTATATGTATATATGGTATAGGATCTACACTCCAGGTGAGAACCACCAATGTTTCATGAAAGCATAATATAGATACAGTTTTGCAGTGTTTGATCTGATAACCAAAAATAGCTTAGCACCTGTTGTTTCTCAGAAATGGCTGAACTCATAGTGGCTTAACTATGCAAAAGATGAATGGTCTCTCATTGTTCAAATGGAATAAGGGATCTATAACACAAATCACTTAGAATCTGTGCTGTTGGGAGCCCTACCATTTTGCATCAGTACCACATGAACTCCACATACTCCTGTGGCTGAGATGGAAAAGAATAGATAATGATAATCCACTGGGGCTTTCCTTGCCATCCTTCAAAATGGCACATGTCACTTCTAGTCAGATCTCATTGGCTAGAATGTGGCTGTTCCCTCCTGCAAGGAAGCTGACAAGTGCAGTGTGATAGGAGTGCTCATGTCTGTCGAGCATGCCACCTGTCACATTAGGAGACAAGTTATTACCATGGCAACACTCTCCAGGAGAGGTAATGGTGTCTGAAAACAGTGAGCTGACAATGAAGATGGATAGTCCTTAGAGACAGGTGTATTTCAAAGGCGGATCCAGAGTAATGTGCTGATGTCATGACACTTGAACTTTTGCTCCTCCATACATCCCGGTCATACATGTCTTCTTTATGAGCCTGGTTCATGCTTTTATCTCATTTTTCTGAAGTACCTAGAAATTAGATGATCCATATTTCTTTATCAATAATAGAAAAATTTAGCCATTTACCTTTAAAAAGTTTTTACAGCTTCCAGTCTGTCTGGGCTGGTGTCCCGAGCAGACCTTGGGCACAAACTCTGCAGCCAGTCCCACAACACACAGAGGAAGCCCCACTCCCAGGTGCTCTAACAAGCCCAGGATCACAGGATCCCAGAATCACAAGGATCCCAGAGACAGCTTGACTCAGAAGAGTTCTAACACAACCAGGATCACAGGAAGGACAGGCTCCAGTCAGATTTAGCAAGGGCAGGTAGCACTAGAGATAACCAGATGGCAGGGGGGGGGGCGGGGGGAGAGTAAGAAAGTAAACAACACAAACCAAGGTCACTTGGCATCATCAGAACCCAATTCTCCTACCATAGCAAGTCCTAGACAGACCATTACACCAGAAAAGCAAAATTCAGATATAAAATCACTTCTCATGGTGATGATACAGGAGTTTAAGAAAGACATAAATAGCACTCTCAGAGAAATACAGGAGAACACAGGTAAACAGCTAGAAGCCCTTCAAGAGGAAACACAAAAATCCCTTAAAGAACTACAGGAAAACACAGTCAAACAGGTGAAGGAAATGAGCAAAACCATCCAGAATCTAAAAATGGAAATAGAAACAATAAAGAAATCAGAAAGAGAGACAACATGGCCATACAAAACCTAGGAAAGAAATCAGGAATCATAGATGCAAGCATCACCAACAAGAGATAGAAGAGAGACTCTCAGGGGCAGAAGACACCATAGAAAACATTGACACAACAGTCAAAGAAAATGCAAAGAGCAAAAAGCTCCTAACCCAAAACATCCAGGAAATCCAGGACACAATGGGAAGACCAAACCTAAGGATAATAGGTATAGAAGAGAGTGAAGATTCCCAATGTAATGGGCCAGCAAATATCTTCAACAAAATTATGGAAGAAAATTTCCCTAACCTAAAGAAAGAGATACCCATGAACATACAAGAAGCCTACAGAACTCCAAATAGACTGGAGCAGAAAAGAAATTCCTCCCGACACATAATAATAAAAACACCAAATGCACTAAATAAAGAAAGAATTTTAGAAGCAGTAAGGAAAAAAGGTCAAGTAACATATAAAGGCAGGCCTATCAGAATTACACCAGAGACTATGAAAGCTAGAAGATCCTGGGCAGATGTCATACAGACCCTATAAGAACACAAATGCCAGCCCAGGCTACTATACCCAGCAAAACTCTCAATTATCATAGATGGAGAAAACAAGATATTCCATGACAAAACAAAATTTACACAATATTCTTTCCACAAATCCAGCCCTCCAAAGGATAATAGATGGAAAACATCAACATAAGGAGCAAAACTACACCCTAGAAGAAGCAAGAAAGTAATCTTTCAGCAAATCCACTCAAATCTAATTCCACCTCTTACAACAAAAACAACAGGAAGTGACAATTACTTTTTCTTAATATCTTAATATGAAAATTAATATTACCAACATATCATAATCGATTGAAATCCAATAATCTGAGGAATTAGAAATTTGTTGATTGTCATCCAGTGGTCTCTCTAATTTGCTAATTCGAGAAATAGGTCCAATATTGTACAATCTATATACACTTTCAGCTTGTTTCTTCATGACAGTGTCTGGCTGTGTACAACATAAGGGTCTTGGAATCTTGCTTCTCCTATCACTGCCTCTCTATTAGGAGTATTGTTTATTTCATGTTTTTACACTATACTATGGTTTTCAGAGCAGCTTATATATTTCAAAAGTATTTATATACCCAAAAGAAACATAAACAATTAACTAGGAAGGTTGCTTGTAAGAGAACAACAAAGAGTGAGACTGAATGCTTTGCTTGACGTTTGTAACTCTTGTATCAAGTTCGAAGAAGAGGATTTTATAAGTTACTCTTTCTCTGAGATGAATGCTTTTCCAAATTATCACAGCTAATGAACCAAATTCTTACCCTCACCTAATGTCTGTGCCACCCTCCAAGCAGAACCATTTTTCATTGAAACAGTTGGTGAATGACTTTATGAATAGACCATCTTAATACATATACCATTTCTTAAATGAATGTAACCTGTTCTCTGTGGGCTGAGAATAAAGTCACTCACTCAAGTCAAATAGCTTTGACCATAGTAGGAAGTCTATATCCAAAAATTGTGCATACAATTCATTTCTTCGTGCAGCAGAACTATCAACTCTCAGCTTAGCTATGATGGAGGTAAAATCCTTTGGTGATGTGAGAGTTATTGAAGTACAACCTTATTACAATGAAATCCAATGATTAAAAATTGTTCTTATTTTGTGCTTGTACCACAGTAAGAACAAAGTTTTTAAACTCTACTAAATACAAAACAAACAAACAAAAAGACTTTATATATTTATGTTCGTTTAAGAAAATACTAGAGTGATGTATTATTTTGAAATAACAGTTAATATGTTTGGGGTTATTTAAAATTTATATTGAGAAACATGTATTTTCATTATTGCTGTAGATGAGCGTCTACATAAGACTGTTAAGTTGATTGTTTTATATCAAACAACTTTTATAATACTTACTTTTATTGTTATAATATTTTATAAATTTTAAGGAATATGACAAAAAAAGATATTGTAGGTATTGAAGAAGGAGTCTCTGGGAGGAGTTGAGGTACAAAAGGGAAACAAGAGTGTGAGTTAATTCTATTTACTTAAAATATGTTTTTAAATGTTAAAAAAATTCAAGTAATTGAAATCATGTAACTTTTCTCATCATAATGCAATAGAAGTTAAAAAAAAAAGTTTTTACAGTTACTGTGTATAATGTAGGTTAGAGGACAGTGTCTGGAGTTCAGTTTGACCCTTTCACCATGTGAATTCTAGGTATTAACTGCTGGTTTTGCAACAAGCACCCTCTTTCACTTGAGCCATGTCATCTGTCCTAAGTACTTGTCTTAACTTTACAAAATCTAATTATTTTAGTAGCAGTTAGTGGAACAGAGAATAATAAAAAAATTTTAAAAATGCATAGTAGTGGAACCCAAAAGTAATTTTAAAAATGAAGATATCGTGTAACCACCAGTTATAGTATAGAAGTTGCTATTTCTTACTCTGATACTTTTAATTTTTCCTCTTTATTTTGTATACCCTTGATCATAGTAGAATTTTAGTTAATCATGTCTAAGTGTGATTTAGTGATGAGCTTCCATTTCCTAGCCATCCTCTGGAGTTTTCCATGGTGAATTTGTTCATCTGAAGTAAACTGGTAAGAAGCATGAGTTGAGTCAAATGCTGGGTCAGATAAAAGCTCTCTGTCCTATGTAATAATTTCCTCTTCTTACAGTCAGAGCTGACTCAGAAAATTAACTTACAGTTGTTTATTGACACTAATTACAGGGCTATTTTTTCTCAATAGTCACTTTGAAGAATCTGTTAAAGTAGGAAAAAGAAAATGTCTTTGTGATAATGGTGTGGTGTGAGGATCAGAGTTTAAACTATTGAAGACAGTTGGGGTGATCAGCACATATTGGATGCGAGTCCACAGTAGAGAGAGAGGGGCCTGTCTGGGTGGTGCTGGGAAACCAAGTCACTGTACACTTAAGAATGTGGGTCATGCACTTTCCAGATTGATGGTGGGAGCTCAAGAACCAGCTAGATCTTGATTGATTGCATGTGTTTGTTGTTCAGCCTGAACAGAGATTTCTCTTGTCATAAAAGGGCAACTAGACACCCCATTAAGGCAAAGATGACACCTGGGAGTTACAGACTGTCTGTATGGCTGGAGTCTAGGATGTAGGTCAGCTTGTATCTAGCTTGAGTTTCATGCTATGCAATTTGATGACTTTATTTTAAAGGGGAGCATTATGAAAGAATCCAATGAGTAATTCACTAGGAATATGAAAGGCCAGTTGGTAGAGAAGGTAGTCTTTATTAGTTACTAAAATGAAAAGTTAAGCCCATTAATTGAATTCTTACTGTAGGTATCACCCTATACTGATTGTTCATTTAAATTCTTAATATGACCTTATGTGATAAATGCCAGTTTTCACATTTTGCTGATGAAGAAACTAAAGCTTGAAACTCTTGGTCAAGTTACCAGACAACTGAATTTACCTTCCTTCCTGTTTCTTGAACCTGTGCTCTAGCATTTGTCACTCTCAAGTTAAGCCTTTGATAGCAATGTTTCACCTGCCCGGGGACCTGCTGTTTCTCCTACCACTTTGCTTTCTATACACATAACTTCCTTCCTTTTTCTATTCTCTAGCTAGTTTACTCTCAAAACTTCTCTACACTACATAATAGGCATATGAGAATATTGGTCAACCTGGCATATTCAAATAATTGTCCAAAATTCAAATTTGCCCCAAAATTCAGTTGGGGGCAAAAAGCATAAATGAGTTGCAAGAAAAGAATCCTAGCCCTGTTATTCAGCCCTGATGTTGTCAGAGCACTCAGTCAGTATGCACTCTGTGATACTCTGTCCGACCTAGGATGCAGAAGATGGCCAGGAGGAAGTTGTGTGGTATGTGTTAGGACAAGCTCTGGGTACCACATGGTGTGGATTCGAGGGTTTTGTTTTGTGTTTTTCTCTTGATACAGAGTCTTACTATGGAGGCCAGATTGGTCAAGTTTCAGCCTTTCTGCTTCAGCCACTTGAATGTGCTGCTTTCATGCATTGGATTCCAATTTCATCCCCCTTAACCCTCTCAGACTTTGCATGTACAGGGTGAAGAAGGGGAAGGTCTGTTGAGCAAGTGTAGGTATGCACTATTAACTATAGAGGAAGAGGCAAAGCCACAATTAATCCTGTCTGATTAGAGCAATGGTTCTCACTTGTCCTAATGATGTGACCCTTTATCACAGTCCTTCATGTTGTGGTGAACCCAACCATAGAATTATTTTTGTTGGTACTTCATAATGGTAATTTTGCTACTCTTATGAATCATAATGTAAGTATTTTAGGAAATAGAGGTTTGCTGAAGGAGTCTAGACCCACAGGTTGAGAGTTAAAGGCTCTTGACTTTGTGCCATCTGCTTAGTAGCAAATCCTAGGAAGAAATGAGGCCACAGAATATATTATGAAGCTGCATTACAAAGCAAAACTTCAGTGCAGTTCAGTGGAACTCCAAGGTAACTTTAATCAGTATTCCTTTAGATTTAAAATGTCAGCTGTCAACATTCAAACTAACTCTCTGAGTAATGTGGAATTAGGGTTGGGGAGCATTTACTTTCTTGTATAGTCACTGATGCTTTGCATTCTAGCTTCCATCTTTCCGAAGTTTATCAGTGACTAATTCTAAGAAATAATAGGGAGGTTTAAGATGTTGTTAAAGGCCATTTATTTTATTTAAAGCAACACTAAGTCCTTTTGAGGATATAAGCAAAAATGGGCTGGAGTAGTCATCAGCAGACAGACTGGATTACTAACATGCACACCCAGCAGCTCATGTGTCTTGATTTTTTTTACTTAGTAGTAAATAAGTGTTCAGAACTGGCAAGTCTGACTGTAAATGGGTCCCTGCTTTACACTTGGCCAGCACTCCGTGGGAAGTCTAGTTTCACTCTGTTCAGTATTACCTTCTTTGACTGCTGTCATTGTTCAAAGTGTGTCTTAACAACTGAGTAGATTACCTACTATTACACTGTTTTCTAAAAATGAGGAAAAACAACAACAAAATTACAAAGTGCCAACCACTGCTTGGCATCTGTTAAGATTTCACTTTTATTCTACCCAGTAATACCTTATTAATATGTCAAACATAGAACCTCTTTGTTTTCCTGACTTTGTTTAATGTCTTTTTAAAGCTGTCAGTAGAAGCACGTGAAGAGATGACCAGAAAGGCCATTAAGACAGTCAAGCATTTCATAGAGAAACCAAGGAAAAGAAATTCAGAAGAGGACCCCCAAGAAGGTTGTGATTCTCAGGCCACCTATGCAGATGCCTTGGCTCATCTGGAGATGTCACTTGCCCACCTGGGAACCCTCAGCCACAGCTTCATCCTCAGTCTGAAGAACAGTGAGCAGGTATGTAGTAGACACCCGGGAAAGACTGGCTCAGATATTATTGCCGTATTTATTCCCTTTCCCTCAGAGCCACATTGTAACTGTGTTATCTCTTAGCTGTTGGAAGAGATACTTGAAGTGATTGTTTTTTAATGGAACAAATGTATTTATGCTGTAGTTTTAAAGGTTTCAGTCTGCGGGCAGTTGACCTCTTTGCTCTACAGCCTGTGATAGCGTATGATGAATAAAACCTCTAACACCATCAGTAAGAAGTGAGACAGAAGCAGAAAAGGCTGCAATCCCATGATCCCCTTCAATTTCCTGCTCACCTCTCACTGGATCCTGTCTCTTAAAGCTCCCACCATCCTGCAATCTTAAATACAGAGAATTTGTGGAACATGAAGATCTCAACTAGATCAGTGGTGCTGATGGGGTAGTAAATTCGAAAAGTGGTCCTTCGGTCTTCTTACCACTCAGTTATCCATTTGTTTTAGTTCTCTTTCTAAATGAATTTAGGCCAAAGTTGGTATCTAAAAAGAAGGAAAGGTAGATGCGGAGGAGAGGGAGAGGAGAAGGGAGGGTTGCAGCAGGAATTGAGGGAGCACTGGGTTGGTGCTCAGGTGAGAAGAGATTTCTAAAGTTGAGACATGCTGAACAAGGTGGTCTCACCCATGGGAGCTACTGTGTGTTTTACTTTCTAAGTGAATCATGATAGAGGCCCCAACCCATTTCTTCTAATGTTTTAAAGAAATCCAGATATGCTAGTTTCCCATACACGCTTCAATGGCATTTTAAATTATGCTTACATTTCAGCCTCTTTTACTGGTGTATCCTTCCAATATACCATTATTACTGATGGGAATTTCCTGGTTGGTCCATTGTTCCTATTGGATTTTTAACTAGGCCTCTTATGTACCCTAAACAACCTCCATGAGGCTTTGGAGTCCTTGCCCATGGTGAGGTCTAATGAGCCGTGTATTAGGAATCTACTAAAAACCCAGAAATCATATGAAGTCCTCAGAAACTTTGTTCTTCTTAATTTTTAAAAAATATTCCTGAACTTCACATTTATTTACTTACTTAGTTAGTTAGTTATTGTGTGTGGGTATTGTGCCTTCATGTATATCTGTGAGCCATGTGTGTACAGTGTCCATGGAACCCAGAAAAGCGGACTGGAGTAGTAATTGGTTGTGATCTACCAGGAAGCACCAGATCCCCCGGGATTGCAGCTGGTTCCTCTTAATCACTGAGCCATCTCTTCAGCCTCTGCTCTTATTAATTTAGCAGATAAGATATTAGGTTTTATTATGACATATTTATTTATTTAATAGTTCACTCATTTAAAATTATTTGCTGATTTTTATGTATATGAATATGCCTTAGCTGTCTTCAGACACACCAGAAGAGGGCATCGGGTCTCATTACAGATGGTTGTGAGCCACTATGTGGTTGCTGGGAATTGAACTCAGGACCTCTGGAAAAGCAGTCAGTGCTCTTTACTGCTGAGCCATCTCTCCAGCCCTATTATGGCCTTTTTAAATGAACTATGTTTTTGTAGATTTTCTTCCCTCAACAGCCCTGCTTTACAGAACCCCTACTTCCGTGCACTGGATTCCTTTCTTTCTTGTTTCTATTTTGTTTGTGTGTAAACTTCTGTGTGTGAGTGTGTATGGTGTGTGTATATACTTGTGTGTGTGTGTGTGTATGTGTGTGTGTGTGTGTGTGTGTAGTATGTGTATGCTTGTGTATGTATGCTATGTGTGTGTACATGCATGGTTTGTGTGTGTGTGTGTATATGTTATGTGTGTGCTGTGTGTGTGTGTGTGTGTGTGTGTGTGTGGTATGTGTATACTTGTGTGTGTGTAGTGTGTATGGTGTGTGTGCGCGTGTGTGTGTGTGTGTGTGTGTGTGTGGTATGTGTATACTTGTGTGTGTGTAGTGCGTGTGGTATGTGTGCGTGTGTGTGTGTGTGTGTGTGTGGTATGTGTATACTTGTGTGTGTGTAGTGTGTGCGTGTGCGTGTGTGTGTGTGTGTGTGTGTGTGTGTGTGTTCTGAGTCAGGGTATCACTGCATGGCCCAGGGTGGCCTGGAACTTGTGATCACCCTACTCAATGTCCTGATAGTTGAGATGACAAGCTTCCATCACCATGACCAATTCTTTTTATTTTTACAGTTGTGGGACTTTAGAATATTCTTTTCCATAGTTGAGAGGGTGACAGATCACTAAGTAAATGGCTTTGTATGAGGGAAATGGTGTTTAGATAAAAAAATAAAATAATAATAATAATAATAATAATAATAATAATAATAAT
>JADRCD010156374.1:0-10951 GCA_019843815.1 Montemys delectorum | reverse complement strand
ACACACACACACACACATGCACGCCCATGCACACACACACACACACATGCACGCCCATGCACACACATACATGTATGCAGCTGCATCACATCAGATTTCTTTGTTTCCAACAAAGTCAGAGAAAAAAGCTTCGTAATCTGAAATCCTTCAGGAAACCTATGAATGTTAACGGAGAGGGACATAAGCTTTGTCTTCACTGCCTTCTAACAGAAATTTAGCTCCCCTCAATCACTAGAGTTGTTTGCCACGGCCGCTAATAGAGAGCTCAAATATTTCCACACTTCTCCAAGTGTAGCTTTTGCTGTCACTACTTTGAACTTTGGGGAACTGCTGCTGAATCTTTTGCTAAACATTATCAGATACCTTGACAAAAGGGGGAGCCACAGAAAGCCACAGAAAGTACAAATATTAAGAACATTTGAATAATTCTCTTTCAGAATGAGAAAATTCTCTTTCATCTTCTTAATGAGTTTCTGTTTCCCTGTATGATTTTTTAAAGGTGGATAAGAAAGAGTATGCCAGACTACCAAAAAGTCCTAGGCCAACATGCACACAGCCAAAATCAAGAGCCTTAGCAGTCAAGATGTTTGACCACAGCTTGCTCATGATTCAAACAGATCAAGTTGGGAAAAGCTAGTTATTGTCACTTTGGGGTTTTTTTTTTCTTCAAGATCTGTTCAGTACTGCCCATGAATGCTTCATTTTCTATTCAAGTTTGCAATATCCCTCTTTTTCTGTTGAGCCTCAGAAACAAGAGAAAAACATTTTTTCCAGAGGTGGTGAGAAATTCCATAAAGCAAATTCGAGGACATGAGCATCCTGTAGCTCTGGCTGTCACCTTACAAAGGATATCCTTTCTCTGTATCTTTGGATTTAAAGGCTAGAACCAGATGGACAGCTCTCGCCCAGAGCTAAGTGTCCTGGTATCCCCTGGTTCCTGTCACTGAAGACACTTTCCTGGGCATACAGTCACACAAACATGGCTAGACTTGAGCCTCTCACAGGAGGCAGATTCCTCCTACATAGACCCAGGCTAACAATGAAGCTCATGGCTACTTCAGTTCTAGGGTACAATAGCTCCTTCCTTGGACAGACTTTTAAGTGTGCAAAGTGTGCATCATTGAAACCTCAGAGTCATTTATTCCTCTAAATCAAATGAAATCTGTCTTCACCTCTTGCCCAATGAAGCTGGTAGCAAACTTGAATCAGCCCTAGGAATCTCTCCCTACTCCAGAGTCTCACACAAGCTGGTGGCATCCAGCTGTGGGGTTTCTATCAATTCCAGCGTTCTCTCTTGGCCCTGTTTCTTCTTTTCCCAGGATTCCCAGTAATGCCTTTAGTGACCATTCCTTTGCCCACCATCTCAGTCTACCATTATTTCAATGGCTGAAGATCACAGAGTTCATCACTAACAGACCTCCTTGTGCTCACAGAGGGTTTGAACCCACCCTTGCTCTCAGATCAGCCAATCTAATCTTTGCCTCACTCATGAGATAAATCTATTGTCTCAAATCTACTTCTCTCTGATCCTTTCTCCTTCAGCATCTCCAACATAACGCCTCCCCATGTGTCCAGCTGGCTCCCAGAAGCCAGTGATAGGCTGCATGCTTATCTTCAGAAAACCTGGCAATTTCAAAGTTTGAGACTCCCAAATCTACAAGCTGAGGGAACATAAATGCCTGGCTACAGTGTAGCCTACATGTCGCCTACAGCCATAGCACTAAAAGAACACAAACATTCTCATTCAATGTCCTACATATAAAAAATAATGTTCTAGAGAAAAATAATGTTCTAGAGAAAACAAATTTGCTTAGGTATGAATGTATAGTAAAAATGTAAAAAGATGAGCTACTTTGTGTAATAACTGGAAACTAAGTTTGGGGTTTGTGTCAATTCATCCCTCATTGTGCGCTGTCCACACTTGCCGTTACTTCACTGAATCCCCAGGGAGAGTGTGTGTGAAACACCAAAATATCACACCAGGTAGTGAAACAGCTGCTTTAAAAGAAAAAGCCACAACCACAACCCACAGGGAGTCACACAAGACACACCACAAGTCCCCACCACTGTGGCCAGACCAGGCTGGGTTTCTGGGCTGCATCTCATCCACAGAGGAAAACATATTCAGGCTCGTATGGTCATTACTCACTCTTAAAAGATTAATTTAACAAAAATGAACACCCACCACAGTAATGAACGCCATCCACTGGGACACAGTCTGAGAAAGCTAGCCACACTGGAAAACATTACTTTAAATTAATGACAGAACTGAAGATTATTTTCAGATTTGCTCAGCATTTCTTTCAAGAAGTAATAATTACCCAGGGTGGGAAAAATCCAGATTAGTATTAAGCTTTTGCATGTTATGAGGGAGAATTAGCTAAGCCCGAGACTGGAGCTTATTATGTCCCTCCTCATTACCAGCCAGAAGGGACATACAAGGTCACACTGTACTGTAAAACTGAGGGGATTGGTGGAGCTGCTACAGAAGGTCCCAGGTACACCGATCCATCACAAGTAAGACCTGATAATGACAGTTTATGTAGTAAGCTGAGAGCTTTCTCAGCGGAGCCATTGGAGAAAACATATCAGGTGTTTGATTGCATTTGTGCCACATAGCTCGGTAGTGAGGGGACGATTGTTACAGCCTCATTGTTGGTAGCATTGGTTACTATTAATCTCTTTTTACAAATATTGATATTTGGGAGCAGAGTTGGTTAGTAATTTTCACTGAACACAGCTGGTACAGAGTAGATTCAAGATTTGATTCCAAGAGACGTGACTGTATAGCCCACGGATTTAACCACATTTAATGCTGTGCTGAGGAAAGCATACACAACTTCAGATGCTTAGAGGCATTCAGAATTCCTTGCACATACCTAGCCTGCAATGTGTCAGGTCTCTTTTATCTCATTATAGTCAGTCTCCATCTAGGAATTGGCTTTATCATAGCCACCAACAATAGCTAATCTCCACACAGCACTGACAACATTCAGCCCCTGCTCTAGCACTCCAGGGACACTCATTCACTGATGTCCTAAAACAATTTAAATAGGCATCTATTATTATCCCCACTTTACATAAAAAGGAAACTGAGGCAGGGGAGAAGTAAAATGACTTGTAGTCAACCATTAGGGAACAGAAGAGCCAAAACCGGAGGCCACTGACTCTTTATACCAATCATATCATCTAATGAGATAGGCGGTGGTATACTTATTTCAGAGCCAAAGTCAATTCAGTGGGACTGGAGGCAATATGTCTCAGAAAGATACTGTAGATGTGCAAGAATAATAAAACCTTAAATAAACAGTATAACTTGTTTCTGTACATATATGCTTTATTCTTTAACTTTGTTGCAGAACCAGTTAATGCTGTAAATGTGTTTGCAGACACATCCAAACATTTATGCCCATGTACTCTGAAACCTCAGCCTTGCCTGCCCTCAAACAAATACTCATCTTTCTTCAAGGCCTAGCTCAAAGCTCCCTCCCTCAGAGAAGCCAGTGCTGACAGCATTATGCTCTGGGATCTGCCACCCCCCCACACACACTTAAATGCCATTGTTATGTTGTTATCGTGTGTTGAAATGCCACTGGGTGTGTTAAAATGGTTTTACCAACGTCACAAAAGGAGCTTTGAGAAAATGACTACCTTAAATATATTTCATATATCAATGCTGACAGCATGGATGCTACCCAGAGTCCTCAAAATGGGAGGAGAGACTACCAAGGTGGTTTGTGGGTACCATCAAGCACACAGTTCAGTTATCCAGTTGCTTATTCAAAAGGCAGGAAGGAAAAAATATCTCTAGCCTCACAAAGTATTCAACAGTATTGGTGGATCTGTAGTTTAGCATAGCATAACATAGCATAAAAAATAATCTTGTTTGGAGGTTCTAGCAGGGGAGCCCAGCTACTCTTATACCCTTGACCATAGATTGATCCTCCTCTATTCTTCCTCTTTGAACTAGCTCACAGCTTTGGGAGGAACGCATATGAAGAGGTGAGGGAGGAAGGGGACACCCACCTAGACAGCCAGATCAGCTGAATCAATCCTAGCAATAAATGGGGTGACAGGTGCCGCAGCCAGATCACTCTCACGTGATCATCTCATTAGATGCTGAAAAAAGCCTTCTACAAAATACAATACTCCTTCATGTTAAAAGTCTTAGAGAGATCAGGATGATATGATTATATTATATACATAAACTACCACCCAAAATTCCACCAGAGGACTCCTACAGTTGATAAACAACTTCAGCAAAAATGGCAGGGTGTAAAACAAACTAAAACAAATCAGTAGCCTTCCTCTTTACAAAAAATAAACAGGCTGATAAAGAAATTAGAGAAACAACACTCTTCACAATAGTCACAAATAGTATAAAATATTTTGAAGTATCTCTCACCAAGCAAGTGAAAGATATGAATGACAAGAATTTCAAATCCTTGAAAAAAGAAATCAAAGAAGACCTCAGAAGATGGAAAGACTTCCCATGCTCATGAGTTAGTAGAATTAACATAGTGAAAATGGCTACCAAAATCTATCTACATATTCAGTGCAATCCCCATTAAAATTCCAACACAACTCTTCACAGATATGGAAAGACGGTATGGTATTGGTACAGAGACAGACAGGTGGATCAATGGAATAGAATCAAAGACTGAGAAATAAACTCATACACCTGTGGACATTTGATCTTTGACAAAGAAGTCAAAAACATACAGTGGAAAAAAGAAAGCATCTTCAATAAATGCTGCTGGTCTACCTGCAGTCTGTGTGTAGGAGAATGAAACTAGATCTATATTTATCATCTTGCACAAAAGTGAAGTCCAAGTGGGTCAAGGACCTCAACATAAAACCAGATACACTGAATCTAATAGAAGAGAAAGTGGGAAAGAACCTTAAACTCATTGGCACAGGGGGAAATCTCCTGAACAGAACACCAATGGCTCAGACTCTAAGATCAACAATTGATAAATAAGAACTCATGAAACTGAAAAGCTTCTGTAAGGCAAAAGACACTGTCAATAGGACAAATCAGCAACCTACTGATCTGGGGTGGGGTGGGGAATCTTCACTAACCCTACATCTGATAGAGGGTTAATGTCCAAGATATATAAAGTCCTCAAGAAGTTAGACTCCAGAAAACCAAATAATCCAATTTTAAAAACGGGCTACAGAGCTAAACAGAGAATTCCCAACAGAGGAATCGCAAATGGCCAAGAACCACCTATAGAAATGTTCAAAGTCCTTAGTCATCAGGGAAATTCTAGTCAAAACGACCTTAAGATTCCACCTTAGACCAATCAAAATGACTAAGATCAAACACTCAAGCAACCACATATGCTGGCAAGGATGTGGAGAAAAAATGAACATTCCTCCACTGCTGGTGGGATTGCAAACTGGTACAAGCACTCTGGATATCAATCTGGAAGTTCCTCAGAAAACTGGAAATAGTTCTACCTGAAGACCCAGCTATACTACTCCTGAGTATATACCCAAAAGATCCTCTCTCATATGACAAGGACACATGCTCCACTAAGTTCATAGCAGCCTTATTTGTAATAGTCAGAAGCTGGAAAGAGCCCAGATATACATCAACTGAAGAATGGATACGGAAAATGTGGTCCATCAACACAATGAAGTACTATTCAACTACTAAAAATGGACATCATGAATTTTGCAGACAAATGGATGGAACAAGAAAATATCATCCTGAGGGAGGTAACACAGACCCAAAAGGATATACATGATATGTACTCACTAATAAGTGGATAATAGCCAAAAAGTACAGAGTACTTAGGATACAGCCCACAAACCATAAGAAGTTTAATAAGCAGGAAGGCCCAAATTAGGATGCTTCAATCCCAATTAGAAGGGGGAACAAAATAATCACAGGAGGCAGAGGGAGGGAGGAACTTTGGTGGGAGAGAGGAGGTGGAAGAGAAAGGGGAACAGAATCAGTTATAGGAGTGGGGGACAAGAGAGAAGCCCAGAGGGCCAGCAGAATGAAAAGAAATATGCAGCTTCTGGGTGTAGGAGATAAAAAGTCCCAGAGACCTGGGAGATGAGAGTCTCTCAGGACTCAGTCTTAGCTTAAATCCCCAACAGTGGGGAGTTGGAACTCAAAAGAGTCTACCTCCTGTAGATAGACAGGGCCTCAAATGGAGGGACTGAGTTACTGACCCACAGTCAAAATTTCTGACCCAGAATTGTTCCTGTCTAAAAGAACTGCAGAAATAAAAATGGAGAAGAGACTGAAGGAAAGGTAGTCTAGTGACTGGCCCAACTTGGGATCCATCTCATTGTCGGGGAGAGTGGACCACAAAGGCCTGACACTATTACTGATGGTATGATGTACTTAGAGACAGGAGCCTAGTATGGCTGTCCTCTGAGAGGTGCTACCAACAGTTGACTGAGACAGACACAGATACTTACATCCAACCATTAAACTGAAGTCAGGGACCTCTATGGAGGAATTAGGGGAAGGACTGATGAAGCTGAAGGGGATGGCAACTCCATAGGAAGACCAGCACTCTCAACTAACCCAGTCCCCTGAGAGTTCCCAGAGACTAAGCTACCAACCAGGCAGCATACAGGGCTGGTCTGATCCCTGCCCTCCCAACACCCCGTGGCACATATACAGCGGGGGCCTGCCTGGTCTAGCTTCAGTGGAAGAAGATGTGCCTAAAATCCTGGAGAGATGTGTGACCCCAGGGAAAGGGGATGACCGATGGGGATGGGGAGAGAGGGGGAGCACCCTCTCAGAGGCAAGAGGGAGGGAGAATGGGTTGAGGAACTATGGGAGGGGGCACTGGGGTTGAGGGCAATGGCTGAAATGTAAATAAATAAAATAATTAAAAACAAGTAAATAAAACCCACATGGCTATAACAACATTCCTACTTAACAAGCTTACAAGCATTTCGTGTCTTCCACTTCCCTGGAGACTCACCATATCCTGCATGTTTGCCTCGGCGTTCCTAATCATGATTTATAATTTGTATTGAATCTAGTTTTCTGAAGGCAAAATAAGTAAATAAATAATCTTAAAAACTCGGTGACCTGCCAGGTACTTAAAAGACTGAGGAGAGACAATAAAGGTCTAGGGCAGCCAGGGAAACATAATGAGGTAAGTGCGAGAGCACACATACACACACAAACACACTCCATCATCGTTATCATCATCATCATCTCAAAAAAGAAACCATTATTTGTCATCTTTCAATATTGTAACAAAATAGTTCAAATAACTTTTTAAAAAGGAAGTGTCTGTCTCATAGTTTTAGGCAACGTAGCCCACTGTCACTTTGTCTCATCGGTTTTTTTGTTTGTTTGTTTGGTTTGGTTTGGTTTAGTTTTTTTTGGCCTGTGCCAGTGACAGTAAGCAGTATCTGGTAGAGGAAGATGCTAACTCAGGAATCAAAGAGGAGAAAGAGGAGCTAGGTCTCCATGCCTTGTTTAAGGACATATTCACAATAACGCAACTTCTTTTCACTTAACTTCATGTTAGAGATGCCACTGAAGACAGGGTACTAAGACTTCAACAGATGGACCTAGGGCAAGAAGAGTATTTCGTATCTGAAATATAACTCTCCACATAGAGAGGGAGACTGATTGTTTCTTGCTCTTGCATATTTTAAGGACTAAAATGCTGGTGGTAATGTTGACTGACTCAGGCCATCTAGAAGGGTGAAGAAGGGGGCAACAGCCCTTCCATTTTCTTTTTCTATTTAAGAGTTCTTATGTCCTAGGTGGTTTGTTTGTTTCATTTCTGTAGTTTCCTGGAACATAGTTACAATGTCTAAAAACTACTTGTAGGGATGCTAAGTTCATAAGAGGACATTTAAAGAATCAGTAGGAGATAGGATTTGACCACTCCACTCCACTCAAGGATCTGTGAAAGTGAACTTTGATGAACATTAGAGACATAGCCTTAGCACAGGCTAGCCTTCCATCAACTCATGGTGTATGATATGGTATTACCGGGTCATCATGAATCACACAAAATGTTAAAATTCCAAGGGAAAAAATTTAAAAATGCAGTTTTCTCACTCTAAGAAATGTTGACATTAAAATGGTAATGATGTAAAATTCCTTGGAGAAGAAAACAGTTGTTGTTCACATTGTAGCAGGCCTGGCAACTGCTTGCCCTCTATCTACTAGAGGCCATTAACAATTTCCAGTTTAGTCAGAAGGTGGGCAGATTCAAAATGTAGCTACTTGTTTCAGAGCCCGGAAAGTGATCCCAGTATTCCATGAACGGAGGGTTCCAGTGTATTATATGCCTGATAACAAGAACAAAAAAAAAAAGCATAAGGAAGTTTTTCAAAGCACAAATAACCACAAGGGTCACACCAGACTGCTCTATGTGAGTGCCTGAGACCCAGCTGCATTGAATCAGGCTGCTCTAGTTTAGAAACTGTTGCTACTGTTCCTAGTAACTCTAGCCACTTGCCAATCAACAGTTCTTATGGAATATCTTGATGGCAAAGAGATTTCTTTCAGGATACCAAATGCAATTCTTTTCCTCCAGCAAAACCTTCACTCTCAGACATACTAGAGGGAACCCTCATCTGAATGAAAGGGCATGACTCTGGCAGAAACGATAAATGTGAATCTTATTAAGTCTACTTGAATCGATAGGGGAGCATAGATTGAAGAAAGACCTCACCTGGTCCTAGGAAAAGAACAGCGCAGTCATCAGTGGATGCCCTATCAATCTGATTTGTCAAGGCTAGGAGCAGCTCCATGCTGTTGCAAAGAGAGAGCATTATCTCCGTTGGTGGTGTGGCTGGGCCACAGAGTGTCCTCTACGGTAGTGCAGAGGGAAAGCCATGGTTCTACCATTCCTTGGAAAAAGAAGTCATGGCATAGAGAAAAGGAAACCTCAGGAGCCTAGATAAAGAGTTATGAAAAGAAGATAAGCAATAAAAATGAGACTTAATTTTCCAAACTCCTCTCCCCCTAAAATATACAGCTTCATTTGTTATATGTAAAATAATTTGGTAAACATTTGATTAAGAGATAAGGTGATTATTTATAATACCCAGAAACTGGAAACAACCCAGATGTCCCTCAACAGAGGAATGGATACAGAAAGTGTGGTACATCTACACAATGGAGTACTACTCAGCTATTAAAAACAATGAATTTATAAAATTCTTAGGGAAATGGATGGATCTGGAGAGTATCATCCTGAGTGAGGTAACCCAATCACAAAAGATCACACATGGTATGCATTCTCTGATAAGTGGTTATTAGCCCAGAAGTTTGGAGTACAGGAAGAACGACCCACAAACCACAAGAAACTTAAGAAGAAGGAAGACCAAAAGGTAGACATTTTATTCCTTCTTAAAAAGGGGAATCAAACACCCACAGAAGGAGTGGCAGAGATTAACTATGGAGCAGAGACTGAAGGAAGGACAAGCATATAGCTATCTCCTGAGAGGCTCTGACAATACCTGACTAATACAGATGTAAAGGCTCACAGCCATTCATTGAACTGAGTACACGGTCCCCAATGAAGGAGTTAGAGAAAGGTTCTATGGAGATGAAGGGTTTGCAGCCCCTTAGGACGAACAACAATTACTAACTAGTACCCTCAGAGCTCCCAGGGACCCAACCACCAATCAAGGACTATACAGGGTGGGACTGAATGTTCTGGCAGCATGTGTATAGTAGAGGATTGCAAATTCGATCATCAATAGGAGGAAAGGACCTCGGCCTTGTGAAGGTTTTGTGCCCCAGTGTAGGGGAATGCCAGGGCCAATAAGTGGGAGAGGGTGGGGTGGCAGGCATGGGGAGGTGGGAGGCAAAAGGGGTTTGTTCTTGTTGTTTTTGTTTGTTTGTTTGTTTTTTGGAGGGGAACCTGGGAAAGGGAAAATTTACATGTAAATAAAGAAAATATCTAATAATAATAAAAAATGAAACCATCTAATAAAATAAATAAATAAATAAATAAATAAATAAATAAATAAGAAAAAAAAAGAGATAAGGTGAGTGTCTCTGATAATATAACATAGCATGTGGGGCAGCACAGAGACAATGTATCCACTGAAAGAAGAAGTGTCCTGATGTGGAGACTAAGATTTGCACTAGACTCTCGTGACACTAATGAGCCTTTAGCAAGTTGTTCCAGTACCCTTACAAATGTCTACACTGTGCACCTATATCCAAGGGCAGAACTACAGTACCTCTGCAATTTCAGCCAAAAGCCATGAGTCCCCATCCTTCTTTAGAATAAAATTATAAAATGAAGCTAGAGAGCTCCATACCTAGATTCCTGACTAGCTGATTGAAGAAAATCATGATGCCAAACTAAAGGAAGCCAACAGCATGCTTTATGCTCTTTGCTCTCTGGTTGAACGAACTGTGACTTCCATGTACACAGCCACTTACCATAAAGTCTTAGTATGCCGTGGATTCACAGCAGACGCTGCAAACAAAGAGATCCAGATGGAAGACTACTGCCCAAGCCCCTGTACTGGGTGAAGCGGAATCTGAGTGCCCTGCCCTAAAGGATTTTTCCAAAAGTTCAGAAAAACTTAAGGTTGCAATAAGAACTTACTCTTTCTACATTTTTACACTCTCTCCCCACCTGGCCAGCTGCTCCACAGCTTTCAAAACATCCTGATAATATATACTATATGTATAAAACCACATATTTTTATTGGGCTCTTTCAGTATACTAGGCTTGGTTCAGTGCTCGTGTGTTTTCATTGTTCGGGTTAAGATTTTATGTTTATGAGGTGCTGGGGCAGGAGAAGGAGCGTGTTATGTTTTCATTTTGTTTTTATTTTAATTGTCACACTCTTCTAACCCTTCCCCTGGTGCTGACCCCTGCAAAGAGATGATAATCTCATTTCCTGTAACTTAAGAGAAATTCTTAGCAGGTCAAGGCTCTTAATGAGATTTGAATGGTTTGGGGGTTTTTTTGTGGTTTTTTTTTTT